>VRYO01001463.1:94119404-94198429 GCA_009812075.1 Sialia sialis | reverse complement strand
ATTGTTGTTTCTTTTATAGCTGCTGTTCTTGTTTTGTCTTGTAGATCAGTAAAGAACTGTTATTCCTAAACCCATACTTTTTCTGCCTGAGAGCTCCTTAGTTTCCAAATTATAGCGAACTGGGAGGGAGGGGATTTTCATTCTCCATTTCAGGGAAAGCTCCTGCCTTTTTCTGGCAATACCTGTCCTCTAAACCAGGACAACTCTCCTCAGAAAGCCCCACAGAACTTGACATCTAAGGTTTAGATGGAGCAGAGCAGAGGTTCTCAGCTCCATGATTTTAATGCTGTCTGCGTGACACACAGATAAAAACCAAACCTCATCACTTCCCACTGCTTTCAGACAAAATCCTGAGCTGTCTGAAAGACAACTTGCCTAGCAAATGTCGCTGACCATCAGAGAGAAGTTGGGAGACCATGCTGGGATGACTCAGACTTGAGAACTTTGCAGTTACTCCTCAGTTTGGATTCAGCATGAACTAAGTTGGTCTCACTTGCAAACAGAATTTCCTTGCCTAGAAACATATCTTGCAGATGAGGCATGAGGAAGGTGCCCATGTACTTGAACAGAAGGTAGATGTAGTTTTACTATGATGGCCATAGACATTGTCTGTTTAAGGTATTTTGTCCCACAGCACTTCCAATCTAAAGGCAGGACTACACAGAACGGGTGGTGGAACTATATGAGGCCAATTGAGAACTTCAACAAGAAAGCAAACATTTGCTTATTGCTGAAAACTGAAACTGTGAGTAAAGGGTGCTCTCAAAGCATGTAATTTGGAGTGAGCTACCATTCTGATTTAAGTACAATCTGAGGAGAATGAAAGGAGAAAACATAAGAAACATGTTTAGTTAAAATAGAGTTCTGCAGTGCTCTGAGTCCTACATCCCTTAAGCAAGGACATGTGAATGTTAAACTGAATATGAATCTCCTGCACCTGCAGGAACGTCCTTGTGCACGATGTAGAAAATGCAGGTGACCACTGCTACTGAGTCATTTGGTCTTTCCCTGGCCTCCAGCCAGCTGTGGCCTGGGGAGTCTGGAGCAGACACAAATTAGCAATATAGGGTACAAGTACAGTAGATCAGTTCAGATGCCAAAACTGGTGCTACTGTTACAGCTTATGATTTTTGCATTTCAACAGCAGAGCTGAGAGTGGTATAACAAATTCTCAGATGATCCCCAGGGAAATTAGTTAGTCCAATTCCCCAAGATTCTTTTTATAAAAAGTCACCCTCAGTGCCTATACACTATAAATAGTTATCTGTAACACCAGCAGGGAGATATTTTTTTAAAAACGTGTTTTGTTGACTGTGCTGCAATTTCTAGAATTATTTATTATTTATTTCTAAATTTTCTAGTTTATTCCACAATGAAAGTAAAAGCACAAGCTGCAATTTTATTAATACCTTCATTCATGAAAACAAACCACCTATGCATCATGTGGCTGTAAGTTAACATTAAGATCTCAGTATCATATGCAGAACAACAAGTGAACAGTCAAGAAGGAGATAAAGTCATAAAAATGAGCTCTCCAGTAATTCCAGAGTTTCAAGCAGAATGCCATCTTAGGATAGCAAGCACCACTGGACTTTGTCCAACATGTCTGTATCTCTCTTCCCCTGAAGAGCCCGGCACTGGACAACTGGAAAAGTTTTCAGTCAATTTCACTGTCTGCTCATCCAGCCTCTACAGAACAGTCTGTCTATGAAAAGCTATTGAGAATCATTACACAAGACTCTCTTAACCTTGTCTGAGATTACTTTTGTGTGTACCTTTGTGAAATGAAACCTTTAGTCAAAAGATTGTTTAAAATGCACATTCACAATTTACCTATTCCCCATCCTCAACATTATGGAAGTTGAAGCATAGTGTGTAAATTGAGATTAGCAGGTTAAATAGTTTTTGCTTCATTACGAGCTATTATTAACTTCATTATTTATAAGTCTCTTTGTTGTAATGTTCTTCAGCTGAAGGTTATTGAACTGTAACTTCCTATCACAGCATCTTTAATTAGGCCGGCTTTTCCCAACATGTTATGAAGCACAGTGAAGAATGAACTCTCTGATCTGCTTCTCCTGTTTTGCACTGTGCCACTACAAATGACTGAGCTCAGGGATCTCAGGCCTATAAATGTTTTTTGGATCAGGACAGAATGTTTGATATTATTCTCTAAGTTCCACCTTTTCTTCTGTGACGACAAAGGCTGCTGTCTAACAGAAAGGAGAAGATTTGTCTTCAGATAGAAATGGTTGACATTTCTGTTTTCACCAAGAAAAAAAAAAGAAGAGTCTAGCATGATGACCATCTATCTTTCAGCTGAATCTCTCTGTCTTTTGGTTTAGCAATTCCTATGTGTTTAAAGCTTTTGCTGTAATGTATCCCCGATTGGTTTAAGACTTCTCTGATGTATAGCTACTTTCTTTGAGTCATTCAATGCCTGCCATTTGTTTAGAAAGGTGAGAAGTCCACTTAAAGGTAGCACATGCCTAAAATGCCTTGAGGATACTCTGTGCCTCTAGCTATTTTTGTGTCTTTGACATGACTTTGTGGTGGTCTTGAAAGAGCCTGGTGTCTGAGGGCCCCTGCTATGATTTTGTCTCAGCAAATTTTGCCTTCAGAAGAGACTTTTACCATTAAATATAAATCTTGCATTAAAATCTCCCGTTCTGGGAATTTTGAAATAAAAAGTTTATCACTCTTGTTACTTCACATGGAAGAACCTGACTGCCTTCACATGTTTGCTTTCTTCACATACTTGAATTGTCCCTTCCTGAAATTTCCAGGAGCTATTATACACATTACCGGATTGCTGGATTTTATTTGATTTAATCGGTAAATAAAAGCTAAATGAGAAAAAAAATGACTAAATATATATCCTACTTCGTTAAGTGAAAAGTAGTTCAGGATCTGATTCTGTTAACTCTATTGACAACTGTGCAGTATCTGAAATACACCATACTACTTCCAAAAAAGAGTAACACTCCAGGTGAATCAAGGTGACCTTTAGTAATAACAAGTTTCTACAGTACAGGGGAGCATGAGCCTTCCCACTCTTGTTAAACCACCAGGGATTGCCACTGTCATCCAGAACACCTGGAGCAGTATAAAGTTAACAAAATGTATGATTGAGTCTTCTGCTCTATTTTAAAATAGATAGGCAGGTACCTAAAATAATTTCCTCACCCACCTGGCAATTACTTCTAAGGTCCCACACTTAGATCTTGTGTGAGGTCATTTACACTTCTACACGACATCACAGGGTGTAACAGCTGGTCCTTTCAGATGGCATTAAAGGATCAGGGTATGGAAAATTGCTCCACAGCATGTTTTTTTTTCATTATTGGCTTCTCTGTCTTTCCCTGAAGCAGTATCAGGACAGATAGATGGCACACAGAGCTTTTGTTTTCTGCAGTAATGCCAGCTCAAGGAAAAGGCCATTGTGTGCTAGCCAGAGCACCTATGACAGCCCTGACAAGAAACCATAACACCACCAATGCCAGAAACAGAAAGCCTGGAAAATGTGCACGCTGAGTATGGTGTGCCTTTGAAATAGTATTTACTATTTATTTGTTCCCTAGTCAAGAGGGATGCACATCCTTTTTATGCTTGTTAGGAGACTGCAAAGCCAAAAGAGCACATCCCTGGGCACAAATTTTAATCTAGATACTGGGGATACAGCTCAAAATGATTACCCTGAATTTGAATTTACATGAGCTCTCTTGTCTCCACACCTGTTACTTGCAGAGCTGCCTTGGCTTGCTCAAAGCCACACAGGGAGTACATTCAGGGAGTCTGCTGCCACAGCCCCAGACTCTACAGGTGATTCCAAGTGGGCAGATGCCTATTCCTTGCCTGCCAGAAGTGATCATTCACCAGTCCCCTGTGCAGGAGAGCCACCTTTGTCTCAAACAAAATAACCATTTCCAGTATATTAGAGACCTTCTCCGTGCAAAGCGCAGAACGAAGACTATTTGCAGATCTGCGCTTTTAGAATTGAAGGGCATAGAATAATGTTGGACAATTTATTCTGATCTTCCAGGTATTGCAGGAATTCCAGCTTTGTAACTTGATCTGCATTTGATGCTTTTCTTTTAATTGAAGTAGAATCTGTTTAGCTGAAGGCTAAACAAAAGGGTACCAAGCTTTTAAGTGAAAATATCTAGAAGCACAAAATCCACTAATTCTCTTCCTAGTCTACCCCAGTAATGAATCACCTTGGTATTAAACAGTGGCATATAGCTTCCCATATGAATTTATAAGGATTCAGGTTTTATCCATACATCATCCCCCTGCTTAATTTAAAGGTCTTTTAGATGATACAGTTCTTCTCCCCTCATAAAAAACCCACTTATGTGTCTAATCCACTCACCTTCCTTCCAATAATTTAAGTCAACCGAAATGTTCGAGTTTCTTATTGTATGGCATTTTCTCCAGGTGTCTAAGATTTACAGATTTTTAGCCCTCTTCCAAATGTTGAAAACACATAAAAAATATGAATGTGAGAACTGACTGCAGAGTTATAGTGTCAGTCTCACCAATACTGCATACAGGCACAAAAAAATCTTCTAGCTTCTTATTAATACTCCCCAGCTTAGGTATTCAAGGATGGCATTAACCCTTCTGACTTTATGCAGCAATAGGAATTTATGATTGCTTATACCTAAATATTATTTAGAGCCTCATTTTGGGAACCAGAGTCCTCACTTTTACATGAGCTAGCCTGCATTCATCTTTATTGCAAAATTTTGCATTTGACTATGACAATGTGCTCCTTCTAACGGTTCCAGCTCACCAAGAAACCCAGGCTTCTCTCACATGCTTGCTCTATCCTCATTATTATCCTGTTCCACCTAAAAAACATTATTAGTCTAATATTATGAGTCCCTATTTATGTCCAGGCCATTACTAAAAACATAAGGTTCCTAACCTCTCATAATTCTTAAAGCAATTTTTCAGCTCTCACTTAAACCTGTGAACAATTAAATGCTAAATTCATCTCAGTTTTCGACAGTAAAATATCCCTTGTGCTTAGAATTCAGGATACTGCAGCCCTGATGGTTAATTACAGTAAAAGGTATGTGTTTTGGAAATAATATCTTAAAAAACATTATTAGGACAGCATAGTGTTAACTAGCACCCGTACTACCATCCTCAAATTTTAAATCAGAAAAAGCCCTTAAAATAAAGATCTGAGAATATATCATGTATCAGTCAACATACCAAATGTTTTATCTGTTTTCCTGACTGCCCCTGAATGAGTCTGATTCCAAATCAAACTACTCAGCTGAGATGCAACCTGAGCAGAACTGGCAAGCAAAGGATGGGTGTAACCGTACACAGAGTACCAAGTCAGGTGCAGGGGTCTCTCTGGAGCACTTGGATTCATTTTCCATCAGCCTGCATTTTACTTTCAAGGTGACATAATAGCAAATGCATCCAGTCTGGGGATGATCACCTTGTTTTCTGCAGTGGAGCACAAGCCATCCAGCCCCTGGGTGACAGCTCACAGGAAGAGCTGCTTCCAGGAGAGCTCAACCTTCAGCTGAGAGGCAGCACTTCATGGGCTGGAGTACTGTCTTAGTAGCTGAAGTTGACAACCACATTTAATGACCACGGGGCCGGGAAATAAGCCCAAACATTTAGTGCCAAGCTTGGACTTGGGTAAAACTAGAGAGGGCATGAATTCTTCAGAAGTCCTCACCCCCAACTCATCAGGTTGCACTTCAGCACATAGGTGAAGAAAATGTCAGTGTCCTCCTCTACCATTTTTCAGATGAGCTCTCACTGGCCTACATACAATTAATCCTAGGGAAGCGAACTTCTTGCACAAAAAAGGGACTAAACCCTTAGGAAATTTGATGAACTAAAGAATAAACAAAATATCTGTAAGACTTGATTTTCAAGGGCATGAATCATCCACAGCTTACACTGGAGAATACTAAGGAGGTCTGAAAATTGGGACAATTGCTCTGTTTCTGCTGTTAAGTTGCTGGCCTTTACTTCACCCTATAGCATCAAAATACTTTAGATGTGATTTTTACACTGGCGCACTGAGAGTTCATTCAAATTGTTAAAGTACCTTTAGGGAAAATTGATCTCTTAGCTCTAAGCCTAACCTCAAAACATTAAATCACAAGAGAGGCTGGGTTTTATCCCTAGAGTAGCTAGTTTGTCATCTGGTTAGACATGTCAGAAAACAAATCTGGTGGGTAAGGCAATCTGCTGGTGTGAACTCACTGAGGTGGGCTGGCAGGGCAGAGTTTGGCCCAATCTTGCCTCAGTTTTAGGTGACATAATGCTTTCTGTGCTCTACCCAGTCAACCCTCCACATCATGTATACTGAACACAATACCTGCATATCTGCTGGAGTGATTTTGCCTGTCGCCCTTCCTGAGGAGACAGCAATGCAAAACACGCTCTGTCCCAAAGAAAAGTTGCACTTACCCGATCCTCTTCTTCTCTGACATCTGGCATGGTGCTGATGCAGAGGCTGACAGCAGTGATGGCAACAAAAGAGATTGAAATACAAGCAAAGATCTTTCCTGGGATCCCTGAGTGGGGGTTCTCCACCATGTCCCTGAGCTTTCTCATGCACAAACTCAGTCGGCTGCTGTCCTGGAAGGCACATTGCGTGGCTTCATTAAAAACCATCTCCCTTTCAAACAGCCTGGCCTCAGCTGCCTCTTCCTCTTTCTGTCGCAGTCTCTTTTTACAGCACCACTCCAGGTGGTCCTCTTCTATCCCCCAGTACACAAGCTCCTCCTGGAACGAAAGAGCGCACATCTCCCTGAGAAGCCTCAGCTTCCCAGCTGTCAGGAATGTCATGATCGTTCTGAAGGCACTAGGATTACGGTCAAAAAAAAATTCATTGCAGCTAACATCATAATCGTCGCAGATGTCCATGATCTCATCATAATTGTTGCAGGATTTTAGCTTCCCAAGCCTGGTCAAGGGGCAGTTCTCCAACGTGGTCCAGGGAATTTTGTACTTAATACCGCCTACATTGATGATCACAAACCTGGACCGGTCATCCAGGCGGGCTAAGCAGCACAAGTCCTCTCCAGGATGCAGAAGTTTGGCCTTTTTATAGAAGAATCCTTTCTTGGTTTGCACTTCACACAGGTTTTCCAAGTTGTTGAAGGAGCGGGAGGTGAACTCAGGATCTGCATTCCCAGTGAGCAGTGCCATTTCGTGGTACATCTGTTGAGTCCATAGGGAGGGTGAGGCTACTCAAACAAAAGCATCTGGAGCTTGACCAGAAAGTCTATCTGTAAAACAGGATTTTAAAGTTACAAGAAAAGTGTGGCACTCTTAAATTGTAACAGTCCTACCTGCTCCCTCCCAAGAAACTGTTCTGTATGGCATTCCTTTTCTCCCTATTATTTTAGGACTATCTTTGCTTGATAGTCACTTGGAGAAAGAATTTATGCTACAGACAGGTCAGAAGCTATGCTGTTACTTCTAGAGGGTTTAGTTAGTGATTGAATGGAAACAAAACTAGTGTATTATCATTTTTAGAAATTTCTAGAGGTTCAAGCTGTATCCTGGACATCAATGCATACCAGAAGAGAAATGTAGTCAATTGGATAAATGAAAATTTACAGTTTAGCAACTTAATAAAAAAACTTAGTTGCAAATGGTTTTGTGATTATTTTGGCCCATCTACATTATGTTCCTATTACAAAAAGCTATGGGGTGAGGATAGACTGGATACTTACAGTACAGTCAGAAATGTGATGGCAGTAATGTGGGTAATTCCCAACCTAAATTCACGTAGCCTAGGTAACAACAGCAATGAATATGTGGGAGCTGAGGGCATGCTGGGTCTGAGCTCAAACCAGTGCTTGCCTGGGAGCCTGGAATTGCTGGAGGCTCTGCTGTGGGCTTGGCTGCAGTTGTGGACAGGAGTCCGAGCAGCCTGTCAGCAGCTCTGAAACAGGAGATCAAACCTCAGAATCAAGCCGAGCTGGAGGTGACTTGGCTGCTGTTCTTACTTCTGGATAGCACAGAACCCAACTGGTCACATTTAGAAGGAACTATGTGTAATTCCAGGATTTAATTTTTGCCTCCTGCTTATCCCTCCTTTACCACATCACAGTCCACATTGCTTCCTTACTTTCTCTAAAGCTCATCACATGCATTCTTCAAAACTATCTCTCTAAAGCAATACTGGGATGTCTTGAAATGCTACCATGTAATTGCATTTGTGAATCACCCAAAACTTCTGGAATTTCTCAAATATGAAGTAGGAAACACAAAGTCAGTGTAGGATGGCTGGGTCTCCACACAAAGACCCAGGCTGGGAGTGGATGCAGTGATGGAGAACAATTTTAAGCAGAGGATGAAGAAACCGAGAAAGAGCTGACTAGTGAAGAACTGAAGTTTCTGATGACAGAATGGTAATCATGAGGCAGTAACTCCATAATTTGTAAGCAATATTCTCCAACTCCCTCTGAATCTCATGCCTTAACTGGGAGAGAACAACAAACAAAGGGGTGCTAAGAAAAACTGGAGAGCATATACATTCCCATTCCCACAGGAGCAAGTTCCTTTATCTTTGATCAGCTTACCAACTCTTAGCTCATTAGACTTACTCAAAATGATCTCTGACAGAGACTGCTGAATACTTTTAGTAACAGCCCTGAACCACCCTCCAAACGTTCTTACCAACCACTCTCAAACAACAACACTGCAGTAACAGCGGTACTTCTGCTTCAACATTTCCATGAGGATCCACTCCCTGAGTTTCAGAACACTTATATCAGATATTTGTAAAAAAAGCCAGAGAATGGCTACTTTATGTGCAAAAAGCTACAGCCACCTAAAGCTACTTTTCAGCATAGTAAAAATTTCAGAAGAGCAAACAATACCAAAATCCCTCCAATTTCACTTAAGGGAAGAGAAATAATTGTTTAAACATTCATTCCTACAGGGCAAGATGAGCAACAGGGAAGAGCTCCTTTGCCTGGCTAAGGGCCAGTAAAGGGCAACACGCACTCTAAGGCATGGGTGCTTTTACAGCACAGGCTTGAGCGCAGCTGGGATTGCAAATACCATTACTGTCACAGCGAGAGTGCACTGTCAGCACAGCATATGCTTTAAGGATTTGGTCTCTTGTTGCTTTCCCTTGCTAAGATAAAATATTCACTGTCACTACTGAGGGCTCTGTGCTTTTGTTTTCATGCCTCGCTTGTTCCACAAGTCAACATACTAAAAGGAGTTTACATTGCTTTGACATCAAGGCCAGGATCTTTTTTTTTCCTCTCCCCCTGTATAGCATAAGGGGGCCAGATACATTTCACAGAACTGCTTTGAATCTAATCTTAAATGTATTTCTTCTTCCTTCTGAGCAGCAGCTAACTCAATGTGAAAATCTGTAAGCATGTTGTTTGCTACAAAATCACGAATTACAGAGGGTTAGTCTTTTATTTTGTGGTATAAAATGATGTTGCTTAAATCCAAAGCTTAAGAATGCAGATGGTTAGTGGATAAATAGAAAGTGAGAGAGAAGTAGCTACAAATTAAAGCTGCCTGTGATTGAACAGGTTGATTCTGGAGAGTGGACACCAGATGCTAGAGTTCAGTAACTAAAATGAATTTTCTGACATCACAGTTCAACATCCCAGAATTCATAATAGATGGCAGCATTTGTTTTGGAAATCTCATATTTAATCTCAGATTAAAAGATAAGCATGTGAAGACAGTTGTATTTATTATTCTCTTTGGCACTTCCACCTCGTGAACTGACTGCCCATGACTCAGATGTCAGTGGAACAGCTTGTGGTGCCATTTTAACTCTCCTATAGAAAACCAAAATACTGTGGGCTCCCAATTTGGCATCTATCCTGAGAAGTAAAACAAGCCTGGAAGGTCTGCTTCTGATCTTATGTGCATGGAATGTATCATGACTGTCAATAAATATTAAAGGGTGTTTCAAAATTATGTAGGTCTTAAAATACTCCTTGCATGCCAGGGTTATCTAATGTATGCACATGCCTGCAGTAAAGTATCCCACTGAAGATTAACATTAAAAGCCAATACTTCCAGAAATGATACTACATTATCATCCACTTGGCATTTCTACTATTTAATCTGACACATGGGTACATGAAAGACTATTAAAACACAGTCTGGAATAAGCTGCCCATCACAGGGATGAAGGACAGAATTCAACTCTATATTTGTTGTTCATAATTTTGAAGTGCTGTGGGAGAAATGCTGTATGAATATTTCAGTTTGAGGATCATATACAGGGTGGGTCACACATTGTGTGGATTCTTTTTTCTTTTTAAAGTATAGTAAAATAATTTTTATTCACTAAGAAGTACTTTCTTTGGCCATCTTTGTATGCACATGTTTATGTCTACACACATACACAAGTTCAGACACATTCTGTCCACAGCAGATAACTGAGATCTTCACAATACGGGTATTTCTCATGAAAAATTTTAAAGATTCAATAAATGTCAGAAGCACACAACAGCCTCATATTCTTTTTGTTGAATTATTTCTTCAATAGCAGAGAGGGCTATTTCTTTGCTGAACTGCTTTTTCACTTTGCCTGCTCCCAGAACTGCTCTTCACACAAACATTCCTCATTATCCCATCCTATCAGTATCTCTGCACCTAAGTCACATGTGATTCTGCATATGGCTCCCCTGTCTCAAGTTGTCTTGGATAAGAATGAAAAATGGGGCAATTTCATTCCTACCAAGAGGGTGAGCAGCCGGGCAATGAGAGCTTGATACCAGTGATGAAAGGGAGGTAGGGGTGGAGCAAGGAGTGCAGAGTGCCATGGCAGGAGAGACCTTGTGAGGAAGGGTGGCCAAATAAATGGGATACAGGAAAGTGTCATGGGCAGAGAGCTCACAACTCTTCTGAGAAGCCAGCCTGACTAGGTGGCTCTGGAGGGCCTGTACACTAAAGGAGGCACTCAGTGGGGAACAGGGAGAATTCAGAGGCCTTTGTGCAGTTGCACAGAAGAAAGATGTTACTCTGAGGGTGGTCAAACACTGAAAGAGAATGCTGAGAGGTGGTGGAGGCTCTGTCCTTGGGGATATTCAAAACCCAAATGGACAGAGTCCCAAGGAACCTGTTCTAGCCAATGCCACTTTGAGCAATGGCAGATAAATCAAATGAACTCTGGAGGTCCCTTTCTACTTGAAAAACTCCCTGATTTTTGGAATAGTCTGTTTTTAACTGCTGATGTAAATGACAAGGTATTGAAAGTTTACATCTGTGCTACAGTAGCAAGAGGAAGCTGTGAGACCTTTTAGTAATTAATGTTTTAAGATTTCCTTTGTGAAATGAAGCACATTTTGACAGAGTACAGGTAATTGTGTTGTGTTGTGATTTAAAGCCATAAACATGAAACATATTTTAGGGTGACAATAGTTCCTCTCTCAATTCCAATGAGAGTTGAGTCAGTGAATCTGTTCTGCAGTGCTCAGCCATTTCTAGTCAGGGATGTGCTGAAATCTGGCATTGCTGCCTGGGACCAGAGCAGTTCCCACATCTTACTGTGATGTGATTTATAAATCACAGCACACACAATCACTTTAACACTAAACCTTAACACATGCGATTGACCATACATTCAGTGATATTACAGCCAATAGTGTCGGTGAAAAAGCTTAGGAGATCCAGGTTACTCTTGTGCTTATTACAATCCAGTAGAACTTGCACTCCCAATAATGAGTCCTTGCCAGTCACTGTGGAAACAGGAAGAGAGCACCTCCCCATGAGGCTTACAAAATGCAAAACAGAAGGGGTGCAAGAAATACATATATTTAAAAAGACCCAAAAGAAACCTCAACAAAACAAAACTGAAAAGGGGACTGGGAGATATGGCAAGACCATAAGGATATGGAAGGCAGACTCTATGGGATATGGGGAATTAGCTTCTGAGTTTGTCCACACTGAGCATGATTATGGCTCCCTACATACTCATTATTGCAGAATCATAGAATCATTTATGTTGGAAAAGACCCTTACGGAATCCCTGAGTTCAACCATTGCCCTGATATTGCCAAGTCCACCACTAAACCACATCCCAAAGTGCCACATCAGGTCTTTTAAATACCTTCAGGAATGGTGACTCAAACACTCCCCTGGGCAGCCTATTCCAATGTCTGACCACCTTATCAGTGAAGAAATGCTTCCTAATATCCTATCTAAACCTCCCCTGGCACAACTTGAGGCCATTTCCTCCTCTCCTGTCTCTTCTTCCTTTCAGGGGAACTGCAACTTGGACATACTCAAATTTCACATATTTCTGTATTTATTATCAGTAAACTTTAACATTCCTAAACTCCTAAGCCCCTGCTTAGGGAATGCAATAGCTCAAGAAGTTGAAAATGTACTAGAAATTTGAACAGCCCTTCATTTTGTCTGTTTCTCCATGAGAGTAACAGGAAACAGCGACACTGCCTTACACACCTATCTGAAATGTCCTCAGTTAACAGAGAAAGAAGGATTTCTTGTACAGGTATGAAGCACATCAGCTAAGATAGTCTTCTCCAGACAGTATCGGGGGGCCTTGAGGAAGTGCTGCATTAGTCAGTCCAAGAAGCTCAGGAGATCTGTGCTGTAATGAAGGCTGCAAAATTCAGCATGTGAAGCTGGACATTGCTGCATACTCTGGGATTACATTTTCCTTAATATTTTCATCAATGCAGTGGAGGAAAAAAAGTAATAATTTTATACTCTGAAGATCCCTCATCACATTTAGGCCACACTACATAATTAGCTGAAACAATTCAATTTGTTAAATGGAAAAATTAACTTGACTCAACATTAATTATTTTGACATAGGCCCATAGCTATTTGTCTCCATTAGACAGATCATGAGTTATCTTGTGTCACTGCACTTGCCAGAGTTCTCTAGTGAAAGTATGAACATTGTGACATCTTTAAGAAATCAGGGAATTTGGTTCAACTACCCATGTGAAGGTATGGGGTCCTTACCTGTATCTTCATAGCTAAACCTAATCTTATTCTGCATTTCCAAAAGCTTTCAGTGCTCATTTATCTTTGTACACTAAATAGCATCGAACTATTATTTCTGTGAAGCTATCTGCACACTTCAGTTGCACAGCAGACAAAGGCAGACATGCTAGGTAAAATACAGACAGAGGAAGCACAATTGGTTTTTGCATTCTACCCAGAATTACAGAAGTCTGTTCAGGCTAGCAAGCTTCAAGATTTCACAAAGGTCCTAGACATGTATTTCACTAAAACAGAACTATAAATAAAAAACAAGCAGAGATTACAAGGATAAGCCAGAAAAGTTTTTCCCCACAGAATTATTACTACTTAAAATAAAACAGAGCATCATGTTCAAACCATACTTTACTTCTTTAGGTGAATTAACCCTCAGTTGGTTATCAGAAAAACAGGTTTGTAAAAATGTGCTTTCATCCTCAGTTCATATTTCCCGAACAACTGAACAGATTCCAAATATGCACCAAGTGGATGATGTGCTAAAAGGAAGGGACTTCAGAGCAGAGCTGTATCTCCCAGACTCTGGTAAGATTAGATTGGACACAAAGATTTGTTTGATCCAGTTCCTGTTAACGGCAAGCTTGGATAAAGTATACAGTGTCAAGAGCCTAAAATGAAAACGTGTTCTCTCTGCACTTGCTTAGTTAAAGATTGAGCCCTGCGAACAAGGTACCTTTGACCCTTACTGGCAACCACTGGATGGTGAAGTTTTTATTCTTCCATGAATCACACACAAGTTTATTTTAGGAGTCTTACTGATTAATCCTGTTAGTATCCAGTTTAATCAGCCATTCTGATAAGGTACTATGAGTTGGTTGCCAATCTGAAATACTTCTTTCCCTGTTCTTAGATTGCTGTATTTCAGAATAAAAAAAATTACCAAAATCCAGTTTTTAAAGTATCAGCTCCAGTCATGATTACATAGGCACAGCTGGCCTAAGATACAATGTGAATAGCACTATCAAATACAAAAGTGATAGACTGTGTAGTATTTTAAAACAGCGTTGTTTATCCTTCTCACCCATGAAATTAAACAGATTGTCTCATTTCTGCTGCCAAAATTCAGGAAGCATAAAAAACTAAACAAGTTTTGGTGTCTTTGAAAATCACAGGATTATCAGTCAAGCGTTCCAGTTGGACTGCAGATCACTGTGGGGGCAAAATGCAGTTTTTAATAAGAGCTCTTCTCCTAACACTAATCTTTTCTTCCTGATCCATCCTACCAGATTTTACAATTCTATACTTAGCAGCTTCCCACCCACATGATTAATATCCTTGATTTCCTACAGTATATACAAACTAGATTTCTGACTAGAAATAAGTTTTCACTGTGTGATGCCACTCCTGGCCCAGTTTCACATTCAGAAGTTCATAATGATTTGCTGAGGCATTTTCCCCAGTAACTGTACCTGTCCTTGTGTCTCTTTCAGGGCCATTCACAGGTGTGTATGAATGGTTGTTGTAGATACATATGCTTGAAGAGGAAGCAGCCTCAAATTGTGCCAGGAGAAGTTTAGACTGGATATTAGGAAAAATTTCTTCACTGGAAGAGTTATCAAGCATTGGGACAGACTGCTCAGAGAGGTGGTTGAGTCAACATCCCTGGAGATGTTGCAGACACAGCACCCAGACCACGGTTTACTGGTGAACTCGGCAGTGTCGGGTTAGCGGTGGGACTCGGTGATCCTAAGGGTCTTCTCCAACCTCAATGATTCCATGATTCCATGCTCTTATTAACTAACTGCTCATGGACTTCAGATGTAGATCTAGCCTTTTTAATTTCCACAGGAAATCCTTTGCAGAAAAGACAAACTGTACACAGATGCATCTTGCTTCTCTTGTTAGCTTCAATTAGTGAACACCAGGTTTTGTGTTTTCATTGTTTTCTTGCAGATGATGTTCCTTGTTCTCATGTGTGTTTCATAAGTCAGTTGTGCACTGACCTCAAAAATACTCCCATCTCTTCTTAAACACAATCCTGCCTCTGAATTTAACATGAATTGCAGTTAATTATTAACATCATTGCATAGAACACCTTTTAAATTTAGACTCATTAAGATTGTATATTTAATCCATGGTTGGAGCTAACAGGAACTGGATCAAACAAAACTCCACATGCAACAGAATTATCTCAGAGAGACACTGGTTAAAGGATAGCTCCTGGCCTAAAGTCTCTCCACTTTAGCTCATCACTCTCTCTGCAAATCTGGTGTCCCCAGAGCTTGTTCTGCCTTGTTTGTCCCAATATCCCTACCCATACTCACAGTGATACACATATTTTGCACAAGGATAATACAGCTGAGGCTCCAGAGCCCTTGGATGAGGTAACTCCTAAGCAGATGGGGGTCCTTTACTCTGTGGCACGATGCCCACACTGGGCACTGGGAATACTGACACACTGCTAATAACTGCTGCTTGGTGCAGCAAGAATTACCTGCCCTACCTGCAGTGGACAGAATTCAGGAATCTTGTCCTCCAGATGTGTTTGTAAATGATAAGGTGCTCCAGATCTTGCTCTGTACACACCTGCACTTCCACAAGGAACGACCATCACTGCCTGGAGCAGGAAGTTCCCAGAGCCCTTCACTTTTATTCTGTGCAGTTGTTACCCAGGAACATCTACATTTTGCAGCTTTCAGTTGTGGCAAACTGGAAATACTGCAGTAGTTTGAAGTTCAGTTAAAAAATTAAAATTTGTGTTCAAATAAATAAAAAAACTAATACTATGACTTACAAAGAACCCCTCATGTATTTATATATATTTAACACAAACTTCAGTTTCAAAATGTCAGTTTCATTAGATCTTCTGTCCTGAATTCCTCCTAGACAAATGTGGTAGCAACAGCAACTTTCCCAACAAAAGCTGACAGGACAAAGCCACAGCACCAGTATAGAAGCACTGATTCTTTTGGTTCCTGGAAAGGTGGGAGACAGTTTATATTTTTCCCCTCAAACAGGCAGAGAGAGGTCTTTTGCAGTTTGGGTGTACAGATGCATTTACACATTCTTACCATGCTATTGAAGAGGATGAAAATGACCTGTAATAGTCCAAGACATCTCTGCAATTTCTCCCACCAGCAATCCACTTTCCCCTCCACTGAACTGCCATTGCTGTATTCAGTAGAGAAACATAAATTCACTACACACACTCACTCACTCAAAGGATCATCAGATAACGTTACCAGTTTTAATGTTTCATAAAGAACCAAAATAATTAGAAAACTTTGTGCTTTCTCTAATCTAATTATTTTGGTCAGCTCACAGACTGAGCATATTAGCATTTTTAAGACCTCGTTCTCTGTAAAATTTCAATGGACTTATCTACGCAATGCTGTGGGAATGAATGGATTCCACCGTGAAGGTGATTGCTTTAAAATCAGGTAAAATATGACTGATCCAGTTATGTGCAATATCTTCAGCAATCATACTGAATACTTCATAAATCATCTCTCCTTTCAAAAACACTGGAGCAGATACAAGATGAAGGCTGACAGGCTAATTATTCATGTATGCAATAGGTGAAAATACTTCACTGATATCTTGCTGGAAAACTTTGGTAGATCAGATGTCATGCAGACACACTGTGATGTAACATTTCCAGAGAACTGCTGTAGTGACAGATGTGTGAGAAGCTCAGTTCTAAGATCAGCTCTGCAGTCTGGAGGTTTTTCACCTAAAAGGTTTATATGTACCAATGAATAAGGTGAGCTCTTGGGGCAGTGAAAGCAGGCAATAACATCAGCACCATGACAACAATCCAGACCTTTAAAGGATGCTCAGGGTGGCTATTTATTCACTAATTGTTTATGCAGTTGAGCTAGCAAATGAACAGTTCCTGTTCTTCATGAGAAAGCTCTCCTCTGCTCAGAATTCCTTCAGTTTCTGCCAGATTGCTCACCACCATTCTACTTGCAATACCAGCAAATACACAGAAACACTGGGATAAAATACCACTAAGGAATTCATTTTACAGCATCACCACTACTCATACGATTTTGTTTCTGAGCAGTTATTTTAATGCAGCAAAAGGACATGTTGTTACTCATAAGGCATACATTATTCTGCAAGTGAGACAAACAATAAATCACTGCCAGATCCCAGTATCTCTGGCACACTCCAAAGCTGCTGGTTTCTTACCCCGTGTTGTCATGCTTTAAATCTTATTACCATCAGAAAGATGATGAGGAATTTCCAGTTACTTCAGTCCACTGCCAGCTGGCCTTCCCCTTCCATGAGGAAGGCTCCATGAGCTGCACAGCCTGTGGTGCTCACATTAAGAACTCAGGAGGTAATTAACCCAGGGGCCTTGTTTGAGAGGTGTTTAAGTCTTCACTCCAGGCCTCATTCATGGTTGCCTCATTGGTTTTAATGTCCCCCTGCAGGTTCCTACTGCTCGTTGAGAGAGGCTGATTGTGGGGTGCTGTGCAGACACACAGGCAGGCTTTACACCAGCAAAAGCAGTATGACTACACAGACCAACTTACCCCAAATCTGGGTTACAATAGAAATCTGCACAGAAATGTGATGGCTTTGTTCAGAACTGAACCTGCAAAGGGCAGTGGGCCCTGGCAATTCCACTGCCAATGGAAGATGGGAAGGTGACCACGACTGTGCCAGCAGAGCTGAGGAAGCTGCTTCTTCATTCCACCTTTACCTGACTGGCCAGTTCATTGTACAGCTAAGAGGATATCCATGCCTATTGCACTTTGAGGAATGGAAAGCTGCTCTCACCTTCCTGTGCGCCAGAAGATCTGACGGGCTCCCAAAGAAGCTAGAGACTGGCAAGTGAAGGAATAATTTTGCACCTCTTTTTCTTTCCAACTGTGCTCCCTGACTGCCAAAGGAGGCTCCCTGGAAGGTGCCCCGCAGATGAGTAAGCTAGTCTAACTCATCACGTTGTGTTTGCTGGGGCACTGCAGTACTGGCATGGCCAAGGGAAAAATGATGGATGTTCTGCTAAATGAGAAAGATCACAGAATGGAGGAGTTTCATAGGTACTAACAAAAAAGCTGGGCTCCAGCTCTATTCCAAGCCTGTACTCTGGTAAATATAAGGTTTATCTACTACACTGAAGAATCTGGAGCGTGGTCTCTACAGAAACTCTCTCCACAGTGACAGCAGTGAATAGAAGTGATTCTCAGGCACAAGGCTTACGTGATCAGCAGCTCTGTATATTTGTATCATGCAATACAGCAGAACACCCCAGATTTATCTACCTCAATTTTACTTATTCTAGGGCATTTGTTCCAAACCAAACTTCATTATTCTATTATTGGTTTTTTTGCTAACAACCAACCTTTGCTGTTAACACAAAAGATACACTAAAGAAATAAGCAAGAAAATAACTTTCATTCTCTCTCCTCCTGAAAATTTTAATTAAAAGACATCTCATAAAATATGAATTCATATCCAATTTGCTTGCTCATCAAGTAAATAGTAAGCACAGATATCAGCATCTAAAAAATCTGAATAAAGATCAGCAAATAAGTAGCCAACAGCTACTTAATGAAGATGCTGGAAAAGAATGCATGTAATCTGATTTGTACTGCATAATTCTTTTTGTATTATTTATTTTAATGACCTTATTTTATTTAATGCATTCAGTCTCAGTAGCTCACTGATACAGAATCATTTAGTTTAAACTCTGATTAAGCAGCTGCTCTCCAGTTCAATTAGTGCCCTTCCCAACAGCAAAAATTTTATTTGGCTGGTAAATACTTCTATACCCTGATAGGAACTTGAAAACTCATTTGGTCTCAGAAACCTTGTTCTGAAGTGTATCATCATACTCCACAAAGCCTAGCTTCAACTGAATGAACAGAAATTGAATGGGCTATGGAATTGGGTTCTAGAGAGGTCCATCCTCAGGCTTTTGTGGAGCTGAAGAAGACAGTGCCCCTGGAAAGACTTGCTGGACAGAACTGGAAAGATCCTACCAGTGTTATACAGTAAATCCCATGCATAAGATTAATTTCTGTGTCTCTGTCATCACTATAGAGATGTTTTTTGTGGCTGTAAAGGATAGCTTCATGATCTGGAAGGAAAACAAAGTGTGAAATAAATAGGAGACATGAGCAAACACAGATGGGTTTACAGAAATAGAGTGGGAGAGAGAAAGCACTTAGCTAAACCTCTTGTGGTCAGCTAAGAAATGTAAATGGTACTGTTTTGAGATAAAGTATGATCATAAACGAAAATCACTTAGTGGTTTTATGTTTACAACTTCTAAATGAAAAAGAAACATACAATTTACAGTGTGAAGGAAGAGGAGAAGGATAAAAGGATAGAGATCAATATGGTGTAAAGCAGATACTTCATTATTTTAGAGCCTAATTCAAGCATATGCTGAATCCCTGCACTTTTCATGTAAGTTAGCAAGTGCCAAGAAGCTTGTAAGAAGCTCTCTCCCTCTCTCAGAATCAGGATCCCCGTCTGCTGTATCACCTAAGAAAACCATTAACAAGTAAATGCATAACTAGTACTAAGCCCATGATCAAATGTATATAAACACTCCCCTAGACAATATTGGATTTTCCCCCATATATATGCATATCTATGCAGATATCCATATATTCCCCTCAACAGGCAGAGGGAAATGACAGACATGAGATCTGCAACACAAAATGCATGTGCGTCCCCACAAACAGCCCTCAGGAAGCACCAAGGAGGGTCAAATCAGCCATCAGCTCCCACCAGCTTCCAGTGGAAATAAACAGCTTGAACCTGGTGCCCGCACAGAGGCACCCAGTGCAATCTGAGACACCTTGGGATACCTGAGGATAGCAGATGTGGTACAACAGCAGCAGCTGGATGCCAAGAATGATGTGCTGGTACATCTGAAAGAGCTATCTTTGGGCAAGCAGAACTACCCTAGGTAAACAGGTCCTTTGAGAATCTTTGCACACAGAGCCTTTGGGGGTTTATTTTTAATCTCTTGGCAGTGACAAAAGGTCCTCCATATTCATAACTTCTTAAAGTATGGCACTCTTACATCAAAAGTGAGTGCTGCAGATCAACTGATATCTCCATGCAGATGAGATACTCACTGAAACAGCAGAAGGACTGTTAAAAAAAATTAGTGGGTTTCTACCATGCCTTGGTGCATGTAAACCTGGAAATTTCTGTAATTATAGTTAAACACTATCCTGGAAGAAGTTTCCATAAGATTCACATTAGGCAGCTATATTTATTACTGAGTATTTCCTGTTTTACCCAAGCTGAACACATTCAGCAATTCGCATTACAGAGCACAACTCCTTAACTCTCAAGTCAAATGTGATCACTGCAGATACTGGTTTTGCCCTACCCAGCCTATGCAAGTAAATTTCCAGTGTCTGTAGCTTGATCAGGTGTCTGCTCACACTTGTGATGGGGACCAGCTGGAAATAAGTCTGTGCACAGTTATAATGTGTGTATGAATGTGTGTACAGGTTGAAAAAGAGAGTACATTATCCCCCGTTTTGGAGGGGAGATACCTTGGTCACACAGTATCACCATGAAAAACCTGACAGTCCTCACCCTTCCAAAGCACATACACACACCCAAGAGCCAAATGGAAGAAGGGAAGCCAGTGAAAGGGTTAATGTCAATTGGCATTACCTCTTCTGCTGCTGCCTTCCCAATCCTGGAGTGGTAAAGTAGAAGGATTTTAACCTGAAATGCATCCTCTATGAACCACAGTAAAAAAGTCCCAGTTTCCTCCAGCCCCTAGAAATTCTGCTACTCATTGTATATATACAAAACCAAAGCCCAGCTATGAAAAATAAATTAAACCTAACCACCTAAATATCTTATTCATGTGCTAGAATCTCATGCTTTTGGCCTACTGCCTCTGTTTAATGCATAGTCTGCATTCTCACTGACCTGACTGGGAATTTGTTGCAATGACAGAAAAATCAGTGCCACTTAATTCACCAGTCTACGAGAGTAAAGCAAGCTACTTTTCATAATGTATGTACAGGTATCATGTGAGCACCCACTGGTAGCTGTGTCAGAATGCCTGGATATTGTGTGTTTTGTCAGACTGTCACAAAGATTTGTAAATACACAGCTACAAACTGCAGATGAAGTCTTATAGTAGGGACAGGCTACATGCACCTAAATGAAGAAGGTGTTTTAATTCTCGATACATTAAGATGCAGAGTGTCTTTTTGCATATAAATCTGTTAAGATTTTTCAGACTGTGGTGATTTTGCACACAGAGAATCAATGCTTCCACAGGTTCAGCAAGACTTAGTGGATTCTGTGTGGTTTCACCAAATGAGAGGAAGAAAAGAAGCGATATAGAAACCATTACAAAGGAGTCTTCTTGAGCAGAGTCTCAGATTATAGGGACAAACTGGGGTCAAGGTGAGAGAATAGAGAACATGTTGCCTCATTTCCACCTCATTTCACACTCCTTAACATCTTTACTTCCAACCCAGAAAGAGAGGAGCAATGAAGACTCCAGAACTCTCGCCAAGCCACCACAGACAGACAGTGGGGAGGAATTTTACACAAGTTACAGACATATTAATTCCAAATTCTCATATTAGTTGCTGAGCACCTCCCTTACAGACATCTGCTCTTATGCCCATGCCACTTTTAAATGAGTGGTCCCCTCAATCAAATCTTGAGCTTGATTTTTTTCTAAAGTACGAATAAAACACCTTTATCCATTTGCCCAGTTTCGGCTGCTTTCCTAATACTGAAAAGGTGAAGGAGTCACTTAAGGTATCTTTTCTTATTTCCCATAATCTGGTAGATCTCTTCTCCTTTTGAGCAGTTTCTTTACTCCCTCTCCAAGCTATTCTTTGCTACAGCAACACACTTTTCCTCTTATTAAGGACCCTTTCACCCCAAATAAATGTCTTGCAGTATCAACCCATCGTGCATCAGTTCCAGCTCCTCATTACCAGGTCCATTTTTCTTTCTGCAGACACCTGCATAATTACATTATGTGAAATAGCTTATATAAATCAGCAGTCATTGTCATATGTTCTGAAGAATTGACCCACAATTATTATCTACTGCAAAATTTCATCCCAATTTTAGCCATCAAATCTAAGCCATAAAGTCAAAAGTTGGCTGAATACAGATTACTGAAGCTGCACTTTGGAAACAATAACTTGCAATTTATTTACCTAAATCCTGCTATTGTGATCTCATTCCCACAGGCCTTGATATTGATTTTTGAAAAAATACCTTAATTATCTTCCTACCTGGCAAGCTTTCTTTGGTGCTTGGTTCAGAAGCTGAGATTGACCCTGACTTCTCATGTCTGGGTCTGTGGACTTGCGTTATCTGCTCTCCATCCTCACTGGCTGCTGCGTGTGCCAGCCCAGCAGGACTGGTGAGTAACTATTAGAGCACTAGGTAACAAATGAAGCTTTCCTGATGCTTTCAACAAGCAGGGACTCACACCTCCTAAAATTATCAAAACAGCAGCAAAACCAAATTATATTTAAGGTTACATTTTCACCACCTCCTTATTTGTATGTACAAAATATGTCCACATAACTGTATCAGCTAATTAGCTGTGCAGCTATTCAAACGCTGTTTCAAATGCATCTGTACATGGTCAAATGTAGATTTTTCACACCTGAATGACTGCAAACAAACCAATCAGAGCCAAATGAAGATTTGGCTATTTAATTTAGAGGATACTGCATATTAATAAACACATTCTAAGTTGAAACAGTATAAATTATTGTTATCCCTTTTGAAATTTTCAGTTCCTTCATGGAAAGAATCACATTTGATCCAATGAAAATAAATCTGGTCAGAAACTATTATAATGTGCAGAATGTGTTTCCACAAACAGAACAAGCAAACTCATGTAATTGGTACATTCATAATTTATTTTAGAGTCACTCTGTTTTGCTGACATATCTATTCTTTTTAAAACCTTTTCCAATGAGTTGTTTTATGTTCCAATAAAGGCAATCTTAAATCTCACATTTCTTCATGTTTAATTCTGTATATTTCACCGCTTGAAACTTCCAATGACTATCTGCAATAGTTACATTTAACCTTCCATATGCCCCTTTTTCTGACACAATTGTTTGCCTTCTAGGACACGGACTGGTATCAAACTTCCTTTCTCTTGATCAGGCTTCTTTTCTAGTGCTAGGTAGCACTAGCTAGTTCACTAAATTAACTATCAGCACTTTATATGATCCCTCAACTTCTTTTCCCTCCACAGATCCATCTCATTTCATTATCCTTGGCAGTTCTAAAACCTTTCAAAATTTGGTCTGCTGAAAGTCAGTACTAATGCATGAGGATATAAGATGCACCCTGACAAGAGATAACTTCAAATTTTGAGCACGCCTCTCTAATTAGCCTTGCCCAGTCTTACTTAATTTGTCATTCAATGCCTAGAAGTAGAACTTGAGTACACTACACAAACCTTAAAGCCAGAAGTACATTCTTCCCCTAGAAAATTAGATACTTCTTTCCATTTCCTGAACAGTTCTTCTCCTCATCACTTTTTCAACTACATTAATTTCACACTCATAAGCCACACCTGGTTATAAGCCACACTTCCAAGCAGCTGGGAAGACCATGGAAATTGTCCATAAATAAGCTGCACCGGGTGATAAGCACTTCTTTTTTTTTTTTTAAAGCGAGGATCCATGTGCAACAAAGTAACAAGTTAGTAACAGAACTGCGCTATCGTGGGGTTTGCTGTCAGGTGTTCAATTTGCAAACAGTTTTCACAGACCGGTGAAACCTTTAAAAGCAGACCCAGGCGCCCTCCCCGTGCCACCTGCTTGTCCCGTGAAGCCCGCTCCCCACCTGCCCCCCACCTGGCTGGCCACGGCTCCGCGGCAGCTCTCTCCCCGCCCAGCTGCAGCTCTGCGGCAGCTCCCTCCCCGGCCGGCTCACACTTCTGGGTTGGCATTTCACCGGAATTTGTCCATAAATAAGCCGCACCTGGTGACTAGCCGCACTTCCGGGATCGGCTCGATTTTTCAGTGAAATAGGTGCAGCTTATCAGTGTGAAATTACTGTACTCTTAGTGAAACTGCATTGTCTGACTACTTTGCCTAAAGCAAATGAATGTAGATTATTTCAGCATCTCTTTGTTTTCTTTTTTCCTTCTGGAGGGTGAGGCCAATACATTTTATAGTAGACTAGCATATGCTGCAAAGTCAAAATTCAGAGAAATATTCTGCATGCTTCCTGCTCCAATTTTTGCTTTGAAAATTAGTACTTCTTATGTTACCTTGAAACATGAAAAATAACTGTGTGTGGCCATAAAAGTACACAGGAAAACAGTATCTGTCAATTACACTGAGCTATTTCTGTAATATCTGGCCTTCTGGGTCTATTCCAACTATATCACTCTAGTTAAGTCAGTCACTTACTATCCATTGTTTGCCAGCTGCTGGCAGTGCTCCATGGCTTCTTCTAGGTGACTCACAGAGCACAAGATTGACCTTAAGGTAGCTTCAAATGACAATAAATGTGCCACTTGCCAGAACAAACATAATTTCTCTGTCTCCTAAGCCTGAGTCTCATCCCACCTGTGCTTTCTCTTCCAGAATATTCAGAGCAGGAGGAAAAAGGTTATTTGAAGCATCAGCCCACAAGTGTATCCAACACACATCCGTGATTAAGCAAAGATTTTCCTTCAACTTTGTCCAGCTAAAGAGCAAATTAAATTAAATGGACATTTTTCTTCCCTCCATGATTTTATCATCTTTTGCATTTACTTGCTTCTGAAATGCTTTCCAAATGTTTTCTCGGGGTTTGGCCTAAAATCTTGATATGCTGCCTCCTAAAATTCTCTTCAAACATATGTTATTTGCCTTGAAGTTGATAGTGTCTTTCCACCTCAGAAAAAATCTTCGGTTAGAGGCACCATGAGATTCTCTATTTCCAGACCAAATCCATTCAGTTATCAAGGAAAGAATTAGGTCTTCTACAAAACCCAGTCAGGGCACCCAGAGAGGAAGCTGATCTGCTAAATAAGGAGCTACTGCTTTCCACAGTGTCTTTTCAGAGCTGAACTGCCATATGCTGCTGCCTATCCCTCCTTCAATCCCATCCTCTCTGCAGGAAACCAGCTCTGTGTCCTTCAATCCACTGGCTCAGCCTTCCCCAAAAAGGGGTGCACTTTACTTAGCTGCAGGCTAATGTCTTCTTGCCCCAGCCCAAGGCACTGAAATATGATTTTATGTGCTTTGGGCACCCTTCAAAGGAGCAGGTGCTTCTTTCCCACAGGTGATGCCACAGGGACACATGATCCTTTGGAGGTCCATGTCAGGCTGAGTCATAGACACGAAGCAGTTGGTGGAGGGAGGTGCCAGACTTTCACTCCGCCAGTGGTGCTCTTTTTGTTTCTGCTTCTTGTGAGGAGCATTCAGGGTTGAGGAGGTGGAGGGAAGTCACAGTGCTGTTCTGATTCCCTTGTACTGCATCAGGGGAGCAGGGGCATAAGCAAAGGGAGAAGAGCTCTGCTAGGCCCAGCCTAAATCTATCCCTGTAACATGTTAAAAAGAACAAAAGCTTCAGTATGTGTCATTGGGGCTGAGCAGTACCTTCTGTACAAAGAGAGACTCCTTGAAGAGTTCTGTGACACCAGTGCCCATTAGGAGTCAGGACTGTCTGGTGCAATAATGGAGCTCTTACAGCCACGCATGCACCCAACCATTTCCAGCCCTTCCTGGGCTCAAAAAGCTTTGAAATTGAATTCCAGCCAAGACTTCCCTCTTGCAGTCTCACCTAAGCCTTCTCTCCAGTCACATCCTGCCTGCCAGCTCATAGCAGGCATTCCTAACCCCCTGGCTGCCTGCCTTGTCCTACTCTCCAAAGGAGAGGAGGCATCACTTTCCACGTTTTGCCTCTGCAAAGCTACAGAGGCCTTGCCTCTCACACTCATGCCTGCCACTCTACTCAAGAAACTAATAAAAACCAAAGGATGGAATGTGAGTGGGAAATAAAACCTGATAAATGAGACTGCCTTTACGTAACTACAAAGCCCTAATCAGAACTGTGCTAATATACTTATTCCTGTGCTGTTAAGAACCCACTGGTACAGCAAAAATGTAACGCTGGAAAATAAGCAACACAAAAATGTGTTAAAATCCATCACTGGATCCCTGGAAACCCACATGTTGTTTCCTGGCACTCCAACATTTACCAGTTGGCTCGGATGAAATTATGGAAGAGGCAGAGGGACACTCTTTTCCTTCACACTGATACATTATCTTCCATCCTCACTATCACTGTACAAAACACAAGCTCCGTGCCACATCCAACGTAGGGCACAATGTCACATTCCCTCTTGCCTTTGCCTTTCATCCAGCCCCAACATGGGGCTGAGGAGTTCATTCAGAAACCTGAAGTCAGGCATTGTCCATCCTAGCTGGTAAGGACCCACACCTTTATTCAGAAACACTCCCATGAATATGCAGCTGGTGACTCTGAAACCACTTTAAGTGACACCTGTTATCTCTGTGAATGGGCAGGTGAATGCACAAAATGAACACAGAAAAAATTCTTGCTTGTTACAGCAGAGGACAGAAAATAATGCAAACTGTACAGATAAACATCCTGAACACTGTTGTTCTACATTGATTTAGCACTATTTTAAGTCAAAACACCAGCCCATGGTAATTTGAACTTATTTTAAGTGAAAGTAGATCATTATTTTATGACTACTTGAATATATTTAATGTCCAGCTGAAACTCCAGCAATGGATGGCTCAAAGTTGGATCATGCCTACTAGCTTTCATAGACAGAAATAGGATAACTAAATCAGTAGTTAATAGAACACTTCATTGGAAGGTTCAAAGAACCTTATACTGCACATTCATGATGTATCCTGCTCTTGGGAGCAGTTTACCCAAAACCCCAATGCTGCATTTTCATTTACATTCTGAAAACAAAAGAGTCTGATATATTTTATACATTTCTTATGCTATTGAATTTAACTTAAGCTGTGTCTCTTGCTTTAAGATTTTCCCCAGAAATCTCCAGTGATGCATCCAGTGATACCTAAAAATTATAGAATAGAATCTTTTGGTGGTACAAATACTTTTTCTCTTTCATAATGGTCCACTTTTGAGAATGCCAAGAGTGGTATAAAGCCTGCCAAGGAAGCAAAAAGATGGGGAAGAATCACATCCCTAAACTTCAGTAGTCTGAATGTGATTGAAAAATCTTGATCAAGAAGGAATTAAGAAGAGCCCAGAGAAATGCTGATTCCAGAGGCTTCAGAAAAGAATCAGGTGGTTGCCACTACACATGACAAAATCCTCATCTGACTCTGGTTCTTCACACTGATGCATGCATAGAGCAATATGCCCCCCTTATAACACTGTTTTATTAAGAAGCTCAATTAATCCAGTTTATTAAAAAGTATCAAATGATGAGTTCTTGGATCCTACACCAGTCTTCTCTCACTTAAGTTAAATGAATCCCTTCATTTAAGGAATAAATAAATTCTAGATAATCTTAAAAAAAATAAACCCCAGTATTTAGCATTGTAGTAGGTTGTTGAACAAGGAGCAGTGTTTGATATTAAACAAAAAAGCATGCATACCCACATGTGCAGCATTTGAACAGGTATTATTTGTCACAGTCTCCCACAGATGCTATCAGAGCTTACAGAGAAACACAGTGGTTATTAAAAATTATTCACTGCAATTATTAACATGACAAAGCACAAGAACTGGGAACTAGTCATTAGAATGGATGAGATTTGATAAATGCTCTATAAGGACCCCTTACTTTTTGTGAGCTCATCAGCTTCAGGACACCAACAGACTCAGTAGCTTGTTTGTGTGAATTAGTCATGAGGGGTCCCTTCCAACTCATACTGTTCTATTATCCAGTGCCACTGGGATAGTGCAGAGGAGTGACCAGTCTTCGATTGCAACTACTTAGTAAAAATATTCACCTACAGAAAACACAGTATTGCTGTGCCAAGTCCAAGTTAGTGCGTGTTTCAAGGTATTTATGCTGATTCCCTTCCTGCAGGAAAAAAGCAGAGCTTGCCAAAGTGACTTCCAGATGGAGAGTGCATCCCTGATCACACGTCTACAAACAGACCAAGTTGGGCAGTCCTGAGGCTGCTCTCACTTGACCCACATGGGGAACCATAATCTCGGAACTTAGGGTGGAGGAAGAAAGCCAAGTGAGTATCACCTATTTTAACTGAAAAGTAACTAGGCAAGAACACCAGCAGATTGCAATGGAAATTGAGAAGCCATGGAACAAATTGTTTCCATGGACTCAACGATCCTTGTGGATTCCTTCCAACTCAAGACATTCTAGGATTCTAAGAATGAAGTCTGTCAGGATTAGACAATGAATGTAAGCTCTTTTCACAATTTTTTATTTTAAAACCAGTCAAGAAATAATCAGAAGTTTTACTCTTGCTTAGTCCAAAGGTGATACGTTATTAATCCATAACTCTGAGGGATTTCACTCTAGACCGCTGTACAAGTACAAAGAAATACAAGTACAAACACCCAGGACTGAGGCATGCTCTCATTTACACAAAGGTAGGTCTGGACAGGATTCTTTGATTTACCTCAGCACGCCAAGAAGAACATTTCCCTGCTATACAGCCAGAAATTGCTCCCAATTAAGAGCCCTGAACAGCAGTCTACAGAACAAATTCCAGTCCCTCCACTGCCAGAGGAAGCCTTCATGGTGTGAAGCCTCATGTAACCATCAGGAGAGGCTGAGCTCAAAAATCAGGCTTTTAGGGAAACACTAAATGCAATACTAAACGGAGAAATATTTTAATGACATTTACATTGAAGAATAGACACGTGAAAGAGGATATTCACAGTCTACAATCACAAAATGCTGGGACTCTAAAGCCTGGAAAGTATGCTGCTCCTTCTTCTGGTGGATAAAGAAAAGGTCGTGCACGCTGTGCACTTCCCATCCTCGTAGGACTCAACTTTTGTTTCTAAATCAGTAGCTATGAAATGGAGCCTTATACCTCCTTCTAGACTAAAAACTTGTCATGAAAAGACTTTCACTTTTTTTTCTCTCTTTCATATGTAACCCTGATCAGCTTCCTTAATCCATGTATATTTGCAGGGGGTTTTGCGGGCTTTAAAGTCATACTCAGAAAAGTCCTTCCTGAAACACCTTTGATGATTTTACAGTATATAATAGCATTAAAAACTACTCCTCAAAGTCTGAATAAATGACCTTGAAAAGCAAAATAGACAAGAATACAGAAATAAAATTATTCTAGGTACAGAACTTAAAACAAATCAACCTTATCTGAATCAGAACTGGTATGACTAGAGCTGTTCCTGCCTTCTTGTACGCTGAATAGAAGAAACTTTCTTAAGGAATTGATGTGACTTTCCCTTAAACAATGAACACAAGTTCAACTGTATGCAAGCTGGAAAAAAACCTAAAACTTAGCTGACAACTTGGACTGAATAATTAGTTTGAGTACTGGCACAGAAACTGTGCCTGAATAAACGTAAAACAGGGTCATGATTTTACTGTGTGTTCCTGTACAGTGAAAGCCATCATATAAATGATAGCATTCAAAGTTAGCATACTCATACACATCAACAGAAACCACAGACAAGCCTCTTGTGGCTTCACTGATTGCTTAAGCCTGGCATGTAAGGCTTAAGGTCATTATTCTGAGCACAGAGGTAAGTTCAGAAATAACGTCAACACACATTATTGCAATCAACATGCATTAGTGTACATCAGTGTGCATTATTGTAATCAAATTTAACAACTCAACTGAATAACAAGGTCTTGCAGTCTGAAAAGATGCCAAAAGGTCCAGTAATGGTAACAAAGTGGTACTAGACTGTCCATGGAGAAATGTAGCAGGTCTCTGCCATCAAAGTGTAACTGCAATTTCACTGCAAGACTCAGTCTTGATGGTCTACCATAATCTTCATTAACTAGAAGCACATTATAGTCATCTCCAAAAACAATCATTTCTTGTGTCAGAATTAGAAACTAAAACTTACAAGACGTGCTCCATGTCCTGGGAAATATCTGCTCTTTGAAGTATTTACTCCTTAACTTTGGAATATTATCAAAGGCAGTTTGCGAGGGAAGAGAATTAATTTGTGAGAACCAAGTCAAAATTTCATCCTGACAGGTCAGAAAAAAGTAGAATTCTAACCCTTACAGACTTTAGCCTTGGGATAATGTTTGAAAAGCTCTAAAGAGGCTTGAGTTTCACTCAGAGTTTTGTTGAAATAATTTATATTGTGATTGCGGGGTCTCCATAGAGGCATTGGCTTCCTGGCCTTACCAGATGAAAAAAACTTCACTGATAATCTGAAGGAAAACAACTATTTTTCCTCATGTCTGTTACAATCTGTTCAGCATAGAGTACCTAGGATTCTCACGCTTCACTCTGAGAAGTTCAAAAACCCCTCATCTTCCCTCTAACTCAGTCTGTGTTCCATCCTATTATTTAGAATGTTCAATGATTCACAGTGTTGACAACGCACTTTCTCTAGCAATTGTTTCCATCTCATTTCCAAAGCAGGATGCTCTTATTCTTAGAAACATATTAAACCCACTCCCCACTAAAAAAAACCAAACAACAGCCCAAAGTCCAAAACCAAACAAAACCCTAAAGATTTTTTCCTATACACTGCAAAAATCTGTCCATCATTATGATAACCAGCTTCAGACAGTGAGACAGGTTCCTGGCTGACACTGCTTTCCACCACTCAAGCAAACAACACAGCCTAGACCCTTTAATGGGAATTACATATTGGTCCCTTCATTAATCTACACCACTTGTATGGTTAAACCAGCACATACTCATTGTTGTTAACTCTGAATGTGGTGTTCTTATATTACTGCTGTAAACAAGCACAGAATTTAACTGTGAATGAACTCCTCCCAGATCAGGTCATCAACAGCCCAGGAATGCCAAAGCCACCTGAGCCAGGAATGGTACACAGCACAGAAACCAGGGCTCACAATCTGTGTACTACCATAGCAAGGGAGGGACCAAGGGGGAAGGGAAGGCAAAGGGAGAAACTCTGAAAGGATGCAAATGTTTATGCCCTCAAAGTCACCACAGTAAGCAGATCTGCACTAAGAGATATTCCTTTGCAACAAATGGGTATCCAAACAGTATTTTTCTTGATTGAAAGCTGGTTTGATGTGACAAACATTTAAAAGCAGCATTGTAGGTCCAGTTCTAACTCAAGAAATTAAAACGTCAATGGAAATGAGCTTTCACTTCAGGATTCAGTTCTGTTCAACACCCTGGACAGATAAAATCCCAAAGTCTCAGAAGACTTGCTAGACTTGAAGAAGCTAGGTTTAGTCTTCAGGGGTACAGGGCTAGGCACAAAAAAAATTTATTCTCACAGCTGGGCCAAATCCCTGGAGGATGGTTTATCCTAAATCTGGTTTACTTCTCCTTTTTTCCTTAATCTGTCCAGTTTCTCCTTAAACATTTTAAAATCACAGGTGTCTTGAAGTCAGACGGTGGGGCAAATGTGCACAAAATGATGATGCGAGCAATCTGGTACACAGCCAATACACAACTGCTTCATGTACAACTAGGAAACCTCATTGTCAGTCCATCCCAAGAACATGCCTGTCTAGAAACATTAAAAGAAACCCCAACAAACACTGCAAGATGGAAAGAGATATATAATAAACACATAAACATGTTTATAAAACTGCTCCAAAGTTCCCAGAGGACCGTGCTCAAATCCAAGGTGTACCAAACAAAGTCAAAGAAGTAGTGGGCTTGGCAGTGTTGTAGTCAGACTTCATGATCTTAAAGGTCTTTTGCAATCCAAATGGTTCTTTGATCCTGCTGTGTGTCAGCACCCTTTTCCCCTAAGGAACGAAGGAGTTCAGGCAGAGAAGGATATCACCAGCACAGCCCCAACTGCTCCCATTCACAAAGGATGAGCAGTGGGCATCCTGGCACTACTCTGCACACAGACAAAGATGGATCTCACCCATTACTCTCTGCCCACTTGGTACCAGTCTATTTATTTTGTTCACAGAACCATTTATAAATGGCTCAGACAAACAGCTCTAACTCAATTGCCAAAAATCCCCCACAACATTAATATTTACAAAGTGCTTCTTGTGGGTACCATCTCAGTCTAAATATTATTTGTATCTTCAAGGAACACCAAGCTCTGAATAAGAAGATGAGAATAATCCCTGTAAACATCAACATGTATAATTTTTGTTCTTGAAACAACACTGAAAGGATATATTTTTATTGCTTTATTTTTGTTTCATCCCGCTTGCTACAATATTCCTAGAATCTTAAGCACATCTTTTCTTTTAAATGCTCATATTCTTTCCCATTTGTCAAACATTCATTTACCTCCTGCAACTTGTGCAGAACTCTAATACACTTTAGTTGCATCTCCTGTTTTCAATAAGCATCACAAATTCTGCTGAGAGCTCAGAAGGACACTGTTAACCAAGTACAGAGCATGAAGAATCACTGTTTCTGCAGAGATCCTGCAAACGTAGTGGTTTTACATTTATTTTGATCAATAGCTGGCATCACAGTTTACAGTCTTAATTATCCTTATTTTTAAAGTATTTATTTACAACCCTGAAAGAGAAGAAGAAAGAAATCATTCAAGACCTTTTCTGCTCAGGAATAGGAATAGACTAGAGTGGCTTAATTAAATTACAGTAATTGAAATTCCTCCTTTAGCTTTCTGTCACTTGGAAAAAATACCACAAACCTCTGACTTGCTTTAAAGATTTAGATTTTATCACCAAATAGTTGTGAAATGGCAATTTTGTTGGTACAACCTGAACAATTATCAGAGATACCGGTTCATGTTAAGAAGCTGGAAGGCTGCATACTTCTTTTCTTAATTCCAGGGTGAAAAAACAAAGAGATTTTAAATATTTAATAAGAAGAAAAATGCTCTTCATGCACCTAAGGTTAGTGAAAGCACTGGAAGTCTGAAGATGTAAAGCACTCATCCTAAAGCACATCAGCATTCAGTAAACCATCACAGATGATTTTTGAGGTGGCAAGGGCAGAAGGACAATATTAAGAAAGCAGAGTGACTCTAGCCCCTCTCTTATCTTAAATAACATAGGAGTGTCCATCCTCTCTGCGGGGAAGTCAGGGAAAAGCCACTGGTCTTTAATCAGGCACTATGACCAGCCCCAGAGATTTCACATTGTTTTTTTCACTCAGCTCACCGTTTAACCACAGTGCATTTATATGATAGTTCAGTGAAGAACACAAAAGTGAGGAGCAAGGAAAAAGTCTCCCACAGGCAAAACACTACACAAGAGGAACAGAAGCAACAAAGCCTGACTTTCCACGGGGCTAAACTGCCTCTTGAAACAGAAAATGCATGTGGTGCAGAGGCAGCATACACCAGGGAAGCAGTACGAAGTAACAAAGTTGTCAGGTTTAATTAACTGGTTCTCAAAAATGCCTGATGCAAACAAAGTGTTAAAAGTCCCTTGACTGATTATGACACCTCTTACAATCTGGTGAAAACATTCATATGAGTAGGGAAACACCAAGTTGGGTAACTCAAAACCAATGTCTTAACTGAGCAAGTAAGTTACTCCACGCAACTCAAGGCACACACTCAGTATTTAAAGAGGTACTGCCCCAAACCTGATAGGTTTCTTCATTTTTATAGTAGAACTGCAAAACATTGGAAAAGAAGTAATCTCAATCCTTATCACCTACATGCATCCACAAGTTTTTGAACCCTCAACTGAAACCCATCTGCATCACAGGTTTAACACTCTGGTCCTTGACTGCCCATGTCATTTTTAAAATAAGAGAAAGGCTCCTCAATCACTCAGACATTAAAAACATTAGCAGTTTCCACTATCTTCTCTTAATACCATTTAAATTGAACATTTACTTTTATCATTCATTCAGTCTTAAAATGTTGCCTCTTTTTCTTTCTTGCAAATAATTTAAGGACACATGGCTCAAATCCATCTCAGTCTTTTCCCCAGTTGCTCAAACCAAGCAATCAAATAGCTGTGTGCATGCAAGTTCACAAGCTAAAAGCTATGCCGAGCATTCAGAACACAATACTCTGGAATAATTCCCCACCTGGGTACTCAGCCAGTACCAAGAGCACCAGTCAGTGCACAATATTAGCACAGGTACATCTACAGCATCGTCAGTTCCCACCAGCTTTTCTGGCTCTAGTTTCTCCAATTAGACTGGACTCGTGCTGGAGAAGTCCAAGGATTTACAAAATGTCTAAAAATCCATCCAACACTGGCTTGATTACTGACCCTGTCTGACTGCAGACAGTGCTGGGTTCAGTGCAAGGCACAATCTGATTACCTGGCAATTTCTTACAATGTCCTGAAATCATAGTCAGGCATTTGAAAGGATTTCTCCCAGAAACAAACACAATGACAAAGGAAAGGGAAATATAAGGAACATCCAAAGACCTTCACAGTCCTGGCTAAGTTCAGCAAAGAAATGCAATTCTAATGAAACTCTTATCTGTTTTATTAACACGGAGCTGCTAAGGGGAAATTAAACTCACACGTCTTAGGTCTTCAAAACCAAAGCTGCATAAACAAAGCTGGGCTACGTTAATGGGGGCCCTGACAACAGATCCAGGCACCGTGGGAGTTAGTTATACAAAGGGCTGTGTCACATTTAAAAACAGAGCTGAAACTTTTCTTTCTGCGCTGTTTCAAAGCCACGCCGTACTCGAGCCCAAAATGATGGCAAGCATTTATTGACAGTTAATGCAGTGCTCCTGCGATGTATTATTAGGCACCAGCCCAGAGGCACAAGGCCAAGTGCTGTTAATCTCTTGGTGAGTGCCATGGCGTCTCAGATATGCACTGCCTGAAAATATCCAGTGATATCGTTAATGTTTTCTAAAAGGCAAGAGTCTTGAGTTTTCACAGAAACTGATACACTGATTAACCCACCAAAACAAAAGTATAATGGAAAAAGCCCGGCAACAGTTCACTCAGTTTCTAACCTGCTTCCCCATATCAGGAGTGATGTACCAAAAAAATACTACGCTCCTTTGCCTTACCTCATGCTTTACTTCAGCAGTGTCAAATCAGATCTTTCTTGCTTGGCTAAAAACCTTTCCAAAACAAGTGAAAACATCTATCAGCTTTTACCCAAAGGAAATGAATTGCTGAATATTCAGTCATACGTTTCCTACCAAACGTTCTGCTTGTTTGTTTTAGAGAAGCCTTAAGAAGGGCAAATAAAAGGTTTGAAATCCTCTGAGCAAATCTGACAGCTTTCTCCGAAGGTCACCCTCAAGTCATTTCAGAACCGTGGAAATAGCCAGAGGAGGGATAAGCAGACTCAAAAGACAGCTTTTCTTCTTAAGCAACTTTGGTGCTTCAGGCTGGACTAAAAAAATGCCCTCAGGTGGAGGTTTGCCACTTTTTATGGACCTATCCAATTTTACCCTGGGGAGAAAGATGCAGTAAGAAGTTCTTCTTGCAAAAGTATCTGCTGCACAAGCACTTCGAAGAAAGGAGTGATTGCCTTTCCTGAAAGATTCCACTAGAAGTGATCGGGCTCATCAAGGGTCTTACAGTCAGGTACCTTCTTCTTTGGGACAAACCTCAACAACTGTTTTCAGGGTCAGTGCCAAAGCTGGAATATTCACACCATATGGTGTAGATCTGCATCAAGACAGCCCCTTTACATTCCTTCAGAATTTACGGTCTGATCATACTAATAATATGCACTCAAATTGATAGTAATGCATTCAGCAAACATTAACTATGACTGCCATGCCTATTCAGAGCACATTTTGCCCAGGATCCAAACTGGAAGTCAAAAAATCACGTTAGCTAACCATATTATTTAGGAGATGTTGCAGCCCGACTAAAGACTTAATTTTGTGTAAACCTTGAGAAAGACCCGGTAAACCAGCGGGAGCTCTACCCAAGCAAAAACTACAGGATCTAGGGTCTCTGTGCAGCTCCATGCACGGGCACACCACCGCCATCCCTGTGACAGCTCCGCACACCCCGTTCCTGAAGCGAAAGCGAATCGCCACCCCAAACCCCCAAGCAGGCAAGCGAACAGAGCAGCGCTCCGGGGCAGCCCGGGCAGGGCAGCGGCTGCACCCCGGCACACTCCCGTGCCCCCCCAGTCCCCGCACCTTCGGCCGCGGTGCCGGGCAGGGCCGGGCAGGGCAGGGCCGAGCCCACCGCGGGCACTGCCCCCGGCCGGGACAGGCGGCAGGGACGGCCCGGGGCGGCCGCGCTCGGCCCCGGCTCTGGCAGCGCCCCTGGCTCCGCGCACGGCCCGGGCAGGGACGGGACCCGGCAACTTGACGCACGGTGCCGGCGGCCAAGTTGCCGCCACCCAGCGCCATTCCCTCGCCCAGCGGGTGCCTTCGGCCCGCAGCCCCTCTCACCTCAGGCGCTGCCTCCTCCCCGCCGGGACCGGGGACGGCGCCAGCTGCTCCCTGCTCCATCGCCTCGCCCCGCTCCCTGCTCGGGCTGGCGCACCCCCGCTCGCCGTCCCCGCCGCCGCAGCCCCAGCGCCAGCCCCGGAGCGCCGCCTGCCGCCGGGGCACGGCCCCCGCCCCCGCCAGCCCCTCAGCGGGCGCGTCCTGCCCGGGCAGCGGCCTTCATCTTTCATTCACGGCTTTAAGCAGCAGCAGCCCCCTCCCCTCACGGGGGCAGCTTGGGTCCCGCTGCCCGGGCCGCTACCGTGAGTTGCCCAAGCGCTGCCCGAGCCTGGCCGTGCCGCTCTCTGAGGCGGCGAATGCGCTCTCCCGGGAGCCGGAGCTGTGCTGGCCGCACTGCAATCCCGCCTGAGCTCCCCGCTCGCTCCGAGCCCGCGGGCGGCTCCGCGCAGCCGGCAGATGAGCGCTGCCAGCGAGCCCGCGGGCGTGCCGGGCGCTTCCCCAGGCGGGGAGAGCCCTCTCCCCGAGTTTCTGCCCCGGAGCCCGTCGGGGAGGCGGGAGCGGTGGCCGCAGCCCTCGGGGTGCCCCGGCAGAGCGCGGCTCGGCTCGGAGCCTGTCCCGAGCGCCGGCGGGGCTCGCGTGTGCCGGGGCTGCCTCGGGGGGCAAAGCGGGGAGCGGCGTTCACAGACGGTCGGGCAGAGACATCATTCGTTACCCGATCTGCGAGCGGGCGCTTGGGGGAATGGGAAGCCTTGGGATGCCGGCATGAGCGCTCAGGTTCTGCCTGCTCGTACTCCGCATGTACCCGCCGCAGGATGCCGCTCCGCCAGGCAAACAAAAAGCACACCGCACTCGGAACTTTTATGGTTCTAGCACCGAGGATGCTCTACCTCGACTCCTCCCTCTGCCCCCCTCAACCCCCATCCGTACCAAGTTGCAGCCTATTTGTAAGGATCGAAATGCTTTTCCTGAGGTGTCTCTTTTATCTCCTGCCAGCTTTTTCAAAATGCCTCTTGTAGCAAGTACCTGACTCCAGATTTCTGTCAATCTTAACATTTTTATTTTATTTTGATTGGATTCTGGCATTCATTAATTTAATTTTTTGGTGTATTTAAAAAAATATTTCCTTCGCTTCCTCTTGGGGAAAATTCAGCTAGTTTTGGCATCTGTCACGATTTTTGCCTCTTATTACTGAAGCAAAGATTATGTGTGTATTAATTAGTTTCTTTTCTCAGTTAGTAGATTAAGTGCAAGAATTTGTTAGGTCAAACTTGATAAAAACTGTCAATCCCAGGCAGCCCCTTGTCTCTGCAGAAGCCAACTCTGTCTCAGAGAAAGCAGGACATAATTCTGCCTGTAGTATCTGTAGCTATTAGGGAGATTCTCTTTGTACATGTATATGCATTTCATGGTCTTTACTGATCATTGTTTACATCCACTACAAAATATATCAAATTTCAAGACAACAGTTCTTTGCTCTTGAAATATTTGGTTTTCAAGATAGCAGTGAAGAAGTAATTGGCAATTTAAGTACGTTGCCTTCTAATTTCATTTCATATTCTGTTTGTCTAGCATTATGTAAAGACAAACAAGCAGGACCTTGCTCATGTCCTTCTCAGCTCCATATCGCACTGCTTCTTGCATGCTCGCCATTAATCACTCCCCTCTGCTCTCCCACTGAAGTCTGGAAGTGAGACAGGCATCACAGTATCTGACCTTGTGTATATCAGTGTTAAAGAACTATTTGAAACCACTTGTCTTTCTCATACAGCAAGACCTTTTTCTTCTCATTTTTTGCTGCTTGACAGCACAGATAGCCTGGAACATATTTCCCCTGGCATGAGATTTTAGTGCAGTTCCTTTTCTGTGCCAATTCTGTTTATTTATTTAGCATGGATTTATCCCACCTGTGTATGGCTTGTGTTTCCTCAAAATAATCTGTGTTAAAAAACATGGAGGTATTTATTTCTTCTCCCCCACGCCCGTAATTCGTAATAAGTAATTTGACAATGCTATGGAGATTAGGATCTCACTCCTATTCACAAACTGATGTGCTACTGTTATCTTCAGAGGTTACCTTTCAGCTTGCACTGGAGATTAGTTGTACATCCCCAGAACTGAAAAGTAAGCATGACTGGACAGGTGTAATTCCACTTTTAATAATTCCAAAATACTAAACAGTATTCCATCTCCCTCACCAGCTCCCTCCTCCAGTTCCACTAAGTTGCAGTTTCTTTACTTCACTGATGATAGTGAAGAGTAATATTGAAGATCAATAACAGAATGTTATTTATGGGGTCCACGCCACTTACCATTAAAATAATACAATTCCAATTTCTAAACAGATGGGGAAAAGGTTGCATGGAGCAGTTAACTGGTTTGGACAGGATCAAAATGGTGCAGTAGTGGCTGAACAGATACTGAGAACTGGGTGTCTGGCTCCAGCCTTTTTGTCTCAGTGCTGTTGCTTTGGTGCTGCTTTGTGCTCCTGTTCCTTGAAGGCCATGCCGTGTGTGCCATTCCTGACTCACACAGCACCCACAGCTGCAGCAGGGAGGCTACAGCCACCATTCCAATCCTCCTGAAGACCTTCACCTCTAGAAGCGGGCCACAAAAGGTAAATTGGTAGCTTTGTTTCATGTCTGTGCCTGTAGAAGAGTGGGATAGCAACCATTCCTTCTTACTCTTCCTCCTGGGCTTGCTCAATACAATTGAGTTTGGTTTACAATCAAGCCTTTCTACTGCAATCAAAACCACATTTATATGGCTTTCTGTGAGGAGCTCTCTTTATACAGGTGTGTGGGTGCAGGCTCATCAGTCTTCTGGTTTAAAAATTTCATTTTCTACTTGGACCTGATCCTGCTTCAAATAAAATTTTGTCTCAACAATTTCAGAGGAGTATGATTAAATGCTTTGCAGGTGTGTTTACCCATTTCTTTACAATCCATCCCACTAGTGTTGCTATTGCTTCTGTTCCACAGATGGCAGCTTCAGGAGCAGGGTCATGGCAAACATGACAGACACAGCACGTCTCTGTTTCATTTCTTCAATTAGTTTAATATTTGTTAAATATGTTTAAATGTTTTTAAAAAGTAATAAGCATAAAGCCACTTGCTTGCACTGCTCACCAAGACCTACTTTTGTAAAGCAAAAAAAGCATATTTAAGTGAAATATTTTGTTTTTTTTTTAAAAACTGTAATCTGAGAAAAGCTAGAATATTATCCTGGAGCTGTGAAAGAGGAAAGGATATACTTTTTCCTTTAGACTCACAAAAGAATAACTCCTCTAATTGTGTTGTTGATTTGTTTTGAGTATTTTAGCATCTCAGTTGTTGTATTACCATAATGAATTTGGTTTAGGATTTGTGTCACCTAATACAGAAGGGATTTTGCAGGTCAGTAAGATGCTTCAGCTGAGTGTCAATAAGCACTCTTCAAATGCATTCAGTTTCTCAGGAGTCTTTTGGACTAAGTAGTATTAAGGACAAGAGTTTATGCATTGTTAGTACATATGTTTTATAGGTGGAGAAGCTGTTAAATTAGTTCACCAATGACCAAAGAAACAGTATATGGCCAGAGGCAGTAAGAACCTGTACTAAAGCGGTAATTTTATAGTTTCACCCTGGTGTCCCAGTCAGCCAAGCTGTTTTAGCTGCTAACTGGTACAAAAAGTTGTCCCCATCTGTCTGGAAAGGACCAAGTGGGGAACTGGAAGCTTTTGCAGAGGATGTGCCTAAAAATGTGGCATCAGGCAGGAGGTGAACACTATGTGTTAAAAAGAGGAGTCTACCTAAAAGAAAATGTCACAAAAAGGGAAAGAAAGGTGATGGTGATGATGAACTTTGGCCACTTGGTGTGTGGAGATGGTGGAGTTGGTAATAGAAACTTTCTCCTTGGAGATGGTGCCAGGAGCAAAAGGAAGCTCCTGGAAGCCTGACTCCCATTCTTCAGCTCTCATAGCAGACAGAAATCCCAGAGTTGGGTAAGTGAAGACTGTGTTGAACGCTATTATTGTAATACTTTTGATCGATTGTCACCAAGTGCTGCTAACTGTGTTTTTGAAGGGAGAGAGAGGCAGAGAGCAAAATTTTGGTACCTGTCATGGAGATAATTATTTTTGTAGCTGAAGGGAGGCAAGGGGATGGTGGGAAAACAAGAAAGGGAAATGAAGCATCACTTGCTTCAGGTAAAAGTGATTTTTTAAACAGGAAAATAATTAAGCTGAACTTCTATTTACATGACTGTAAACCGATTCCATTTGGAGCAGCTGATCAGAACAAGGTTCTCAGAGCTAAGAAATTATACTGCAGGTAACAGTACAGAAGGGAAGGACAATATAATTGTATCAATTACAGCAGATGCAGTAGTTTTTCCCTCAAGTTATTTGTGACTACAGTGGTCATGTGCATGTGCAAAATATTAATGATCTATTAGAACAGTAGCCATGTGTATACATTACATAAATATGGCCATGTTTATATATTACATAAATATAGTATTTTCTATGTACTTATCTCCTTCTGTATAAGAAGTATCAAAAGGAGAATTTAGAGTTTTCTGCAAGCTATTTATATAAATTATATCGTGTTGCAAACAGGATGTACTTCTATATTAAAGCCGATTTTTCAAATTATTTCAGGGGAAATTACTCAGGTTGGGAAATCACCAGATGTAAATTAAAAAATGAAAAAAGGAAATCAAGAAAGTCACAGAAAATGTAATAGAGCTACTGTGGTGATAGCTACTGTGGCGATGGCTTGTGAACACTCCATATCCTTTTTGTGTGGAAATAATATTGCTGTGAGTTACAGCTCTGGTATTTCCTATTCTGTTAGACATTGGGCTGCGTTTTTGTAGTTTTGTTGAGAGTCACAGCAATGAATTCATATCTCTGTAACCTCTTGCATCAAGTTGCAAGAGCCCAGTTGTAGCAAACAGCGTACCTGTCACCTTCCAATTATAGACAAACTAAATTTTAAGGTAGTATATGCAAATCTACCCTGAAACAGAAAGCTTGTTATGTACAAAGGTGCTTATGTTTTTCTGGGTCTGTTCATTGCCAGAGTCATGGGCTTGGTGGAGGGGAGAGTAACTCTGCCAAGCAAGAAACTGTTAGCTACTTGGCTCTTTGATTTGCAGACGAGACCCAGGTATACATTAGTGAATGTATACCTAGGAATGCTTAGCAAAACAGGAGCAACAACATGTATAGTTAGATTGCAACTTTTTCCAGGTGAGATGCAAACTTACGCTGAAAACTGTCCCTGTCTAAAGATCTGACCAAGCTGCCAAACCCAGGGGCTGGCACTGACTGCAGTCCACACCACGTGCTCAGAAATTGCTTGTCTACAAAGGGTTTGGAGGTAAAAATCAACTTATGTCTGCCTCCATGTTGGTGTAACAAATCCCAGCAGCCGTGCTCAGGCTGAAAAGATATTTTGTTAGTGTGGGGGTTTGCCCACTCAAAACACCAAAGTAGAAAACATTCTCTAGATGGAAAGAAATACAGAGCATAAACTGGAAGCAATTTGGAAATTATGTTTTTTCTCTCAAACCAAACATAAGCACCCAAGGCTCTGAGATGAAACCATACTTACCAAATAAAGATGTGGCAGCCAAACAAATGGAAAATGAATCCAACAGTGTTAAGCTTGATCCTGCCCTGCTTTGGGAAAAATTGCTTCTTCAATACATTTCATTGTGTAAATTTAACTTCTCACCTCAAAGTATTATATTTGCTTCAATACAGGCTTTGCTGTTTGAAGGGTTTTCCTAATCCATTTGGCTGAAAATCAAGGACAGTGGTAGAAAAATAATATCAGAATTATTTCCATGGTGTTTATTTGCACTGTCGTTCTCAGAAAAAAAATTAAGCCAAACCAAATTCACTAGTTTCAGATTCTTGAAATGGATCATTAAACCAAGGTAAGCTTTTGTAGTGGCTCTTCAATTCAGAAATAAGATTTCAACTGTAAATTGTAGTTTATTTTGAAAAAAATATTACGTCTCCATTAATTCCAAATGTCAATACACAGAATTTTAAAACAGTTTAACAAAATCACTCTGAAAGTTCATTCAGATTAATGTTTAACCATCCAGCATTCCCATCATCTGGAGGCTTATGAACAAGGGAATCTTAATGTGCTATAAAGTAGCATTTAATTTTTGTTGAAGGAAAATATGCTTTTTTCAGGTAAGAGTGAGCTACCACTATGAGTGATGTACAGGAAGAGTTAGTGTACAGTGAGTTCCTGGTCCTGCTCACTGACTGCACAGTAACTTCCTCTGTGGATGTGCATCCAGGTCAGTAGAATTTATGCATTGTTAATCTTGCCCTGCACATATTGCAGCACTTTGGCTACCAAGTGGATCAGAGCCCAAACAGTGAAGGATGGCTGTGTCTTCATGAGGAGCAAAACGGTGCTGAGGGGCCAACATTTGTCTTTCAGGAGCTTTTCCTTCAGAGCAGCTGTGGTGTGTTCCCAGGCACTCAAAGCCTTTCAGTGTCTGAAGCACATCTTTCAGTTTGGCTCCTGCAGGAACACTCTGGTCAGGCAGTTTTGAGCAATGCATCTCAAGTGGGGAGAATCAAGAATGATCTGAACTTCAGTGCTAGTGTAAATATTCTGAATCAGAGCAGGGCTCCACAGGAGGGCTAGTCTGATGGCAGCCTGAGTGTGCTGTGAGTCTGGGGTGACCAGTGTCCTGGGGACCTGCTAGAGAGTGGCTGTGGGACTCTCTGAGTTAGCAGAGGGGTTGGTATTTTTCATTTTATAGAATAAAAGGATGAAGAAAAGCATTCCTCAGATTGATGCCTATGGCATCATTCAGTCCGTCATGGCATTTGATGCAGAACTAACTCTGCACAGCACTCTGTGGCAAAGGCCAAATTGTAAAGACTGCATTGAGAACTAGCCCTGAAGCTTTTCTTGCCCCAGTCTGTTTGCCATGAGAAACAGTACATTAAATAACATCAGAAAGGCCAGACTCCTATATGAGATGAGCATGCAGTCCTCAGAATTCACTAAGCAAGGGGTCAGTGGGCTTAGTGAATTTGACTGGTTCTTTTTTAAGACTTTACATTATTAATAAGGTTTCCAGCTTCTTAGTGGGAGCTGAAGTTACTGCAGAGCTTTTGAAACAAATTTCAGGGCTCAGGAAGGGATGTGCTATTTTTGGCTTCCACTTAACCACCCATCTGACAGGAATCAGGTAAATGCTTTCTTCATGTTGCCCTTAGTATCATGTTGCTGGTATGTATGGCATCTTTTTCAGAAAAAGACAACAGAGCTACGGTTCCAGCAGCTTGCAACATAGATTAGAGAAAGCTGTGAGGTTTGCCAAAGTGCTTTTTCTCTTTACATAGCAGTTAAGCTTGAGAGAAAAACAGATGGCCACAGGTGGGTCTCAAGCAGCTGTATGCAAACCTCAAATATCCACCTAAGTCAGAGTCCCCTTCTGGGTTTGTAAATTATTCACATGAATGCTAACCTATTCCTACCTATGAAAACAGCACATGGGGGAGGTGGGAATGGCTGATTGGAAAGAGGGCAGCAATATGGTCAGTGTCAGCCATGAACTCAGTCAGTTGTGGATTTTTTTTTAAAGTGAACGTTAGAATTTACAGATCACAGTACAGGTGATGACATTCAGTGGAGGGTGGTTTGAAGGGGAGGGAGGGAATGTGGTTACCCTGTTAATTCCATCATGGCTCACATTAGCAGTGTGCCTTTAAAAACAAAATGGGATGCTGCTAAGGATGTAAAGGGAGCTCTGTTGTAAAACTGAATTATTTCTTAATATTGTTGTTTTTTTTTTTTTAAATGCCAATGGCTGAGCTATAGCACAAAGCTGAACAAAGACACTGCAGTGAAGAACATGAGTAATTTCAGTGATGGGGCCTGCAGAATTATTTAAGCAGATTTGTGTGATAACTGGGGCTTTTCTCACAGTGTTTAGTCCTGATAAGAACAAGACTGATGTCTTATCTACACTGCTTATCACATTTACTGCTTAATAGCACTGGAGCTGCTGACAGCTAAGCAAACAAAAAATTGTCAGGAAAGTTGAGTGATTGAATTACCACTAAATGAATGCCCAGAGTTGTCGGTGATATTTTTGGCAACACAGAAACCTAAACAAAACAAAACCATTTTCAGAATTCACAGGACTGAGGTGATCCCTCAGAAGCACAGGGGGGGCTGCATCAACAGGAGGTGTCACAACAGAGCTGTTTGCTTTCCACTCCTTCTCTTTCATTGTGATGAAGGAGCCTTCTCACTTCCACCGTGGGGAAACTGTTTCAGGCCAGAAAGGTGGACAAGCAAGGAGGGGAGGGAGGCAGTTTTTCGAGGGGCAGCAGCCTCCTTGGGTGCCTTCAGCTCATTTTCTGAAGTGCAGACAGTTTCAGAGAAAAGTAGCTCAGGAACAAGTAAGTGCTGTGATGCTTGGGAGCTGCCTCTCCTCGGCTGATAATTAATTACCTGAGCCAGAAGATAAGGCTGCTTCTTGGCAAAATGCTTTTTGTCATATAATGGTCATGACAGAGATGAAAGTGCTTGGGAGTGCAAAATTGCAAAATTGACTTACTTACCCACGTTATAACCTGACCGACTGCATTCACACCAGGCAGATCTAACAATCCTTCATGCTGGGGCTTTCATGAGATGAATCCCTGCATGGAAAAAATTTCACTCATTTTCCACTGCCCTTTTTCAGACACTTTGACATGCAGTTTTGTTAGAGGCCAACAATCCTTTTCATATTGTTTGGGGTGGTTGATTTTTTGTTTTTTTTTTCTTTTTTTTTTTTCTTGAGCATTTTTGTTTTAATGGAGAAGTGGCAGCTCATTTAAAACCCAAGAGCATGCATGAAACATTCAAATAAGTTCCCTTTGGCACAGCTCTGGGTACAGCATGGAAGCTGGGAGTTGTGTGGCTGAAGACTATCACCTGTAGCAGGTCTTCTTTCCTGTCCTGAGCTATCTGTCTTCATTAAAACCAAGGTGAAGGCTTAAATGTCAGCAACAACCTTTGCACTTTTCCTTTTAATTGATGCCTCTTGAAGTGACTCAGCAGATGCAAAAGTTTCATCTTTATTATAATAAATTTGCTGTTAAATCCTGTTTCACTATTTTAGCCTGATGGTCCCATTGGTTCCTTACAGCACTCATTGCAAAACATCCTTTAAAGCCCAAATAGAAATTAGAATTGATTAAACACTCGATAGACAGTTCAAAGCTGCATGAAAATTGACCATGAGGAGTTTCAGAAGTGAGAAATGCTGTTCTAAATAATTTGACAGGTTCTCTACCCTTAATAAAGTCCAGAGAAGGATGTCCTGGTTTACAAAGATGCTGACTGGGAAGTTTAAGGCTTCACTTCCTTGTTAGACATGAAACTCAATGGCTGGGGCGCTCAGGTCAGAGCTGTAGAGAGAATCAATGCCTTGCTGCTGGGTGGTAGGCACCATTGGGTTGGCAGTCCTGTCCCTGGTGATTTTTTGGAGAGAATAAAAATCTTGTTCCAGTGCAGAACAAAAAGCCATCTAAGGTGCTGGAAACTTCTACTCTGTTTCTAGGGAAGTCCATGTAGTGAGGCAAGGACAATATTTTTCTTTTTACACCCATCCTCCAAATAGTTGTAATTTCTGTGACTGCTCATTGTGTGTATTCTTTATTTTCTCAAAGCAGTACTGGTCAGATCTGCTTATCTTATCATCCAAGGGGCTCTTAAACTGTAAGCAAGGAGGTTGTAGATCAATTAGCTCCATCTACTTCTTCTTTTTCACTTAATAGCAAACAGTTTCATTTCCATCTCTTGCTACCCACTAACTTTGAAGCCGAAATACTGAGAAACCAAGGCATTTAAGGCTTGCTATGAGAAAGAGCTATCCCAATGCAGCATAGAAAAGAAGAACACCCTTTTCCCTTCATATGCTACACAAAGTCCTTCAGCTGCAGGGGAGTTGGGTGGCTCAGGAATTTACCGTGATGATATGAGGTTCAGACTTTGTTCTGCAAAGGGCTGAGTAGCTACAATAGGTGGTCTTCAGTTGGCCGTGAGGTGACAGCCTCCATGCAGCTGCCCTCAGGGTTACAATTTTTCCTCCCACCCATCTTCCCCAGGCTTATTTCATAAAGAGCCACAGTTAATGATAATTTCTGCTTAAGAGAAATATATTGATGTTTCCCCCCTCCATTTATGATATTGCCAAAAATGCTATTCCTTTTTTAGTTTTATATTTTTGAGATAAATACTCTTCTATAACCCAGTTGAAACCCACAGCTTTTTCTCACCCTTCACCTAGGAATGATACCAGTTTTCTGTGTTTCTCATTCTGCCGTTCTGCCTAGGACAAAGCTGTGGGAGAAGAAAAGACCTCCTACAGCTGGGGAAGAGGGTCCAAGCTACCTGACTGAGAATTCATGCCACTGTCAGTCTGTCAGTTGTTTATCTTGTCACTGACCCAAAGCCCTAGGCAACACCACCTTGTTAAATCCAAAGAACATTGTGTACCAGAGCCCCATTGCTGGGCAGGCTTGACCTTGTGCTACTACAGCATCTAGCAACCAGCTTGTCAGTGGGAAAAAGCCCCAACATTCAGAGGGGAGAGCACTTAAATAAATACAGCACAATAAAGCTCAAGATTCTTGAATGTTCTGCACGTACAAAGCACCATTCATCCAAATCCTTTTTTCCATCCTATTACTTAATTCAATTTATAATAATGTAGCAATTGCCCAGGAGCATGAACATGTTCATATACAGGAAGTAAATTAACTTAGTAAATTGCTGACTAAACCAAACAAATCGACTTTTTTTTCTTTGAGAATAACATCCTCCCTATCCATTATCAAACAAAAGATACCTGTATTAAAAGCTTGTACTTGAAGCCCTCTCCCTGGTACTGCACTATTTGTTACACAAAACACAGGAAGTCTATTACAGCAGGGAAAATTATTTCTATCTGAAAGTATTTTATGGTAGCTCTTTTTTGCATAAAAATTATGGGTCATTAGCTCCCAAAAAAGCAATATATGCTCACGTACATGGCATGTAGGCACCTGTTCCGCTGCCAGTGAGGTCATCCTGGGAAATTCATGCAGTCAGGCAGCTCTGATTAAAAAGTTTACAGAAAGAGGGGATGCAGGCAGATACCTCTCCATCACTTCTCAGGCTTGGCTGTACAGATGGTGTTTTCTCCAAACTGTTCCACTTTGTGCTACAAAGTGTTTAATACGGAAGCTCAGCCTATTCTATTCCAGGCTCAACATACTCCAGAATCTGAAGAAAATCAGTCTCAGGAACGTGTTAGAGCAACACTTGCACCTTAACATTTCAGCACAGACCCCTAAAGGTATCTTCAGATCCTTGCCAGAAGGGTTTCAGTGAGGGTTGAGATAGGAATCCAAGCTGATGGATTTCATGTTGGGATTTAGACACCTAAACATACAGGTGTCTTATTTTCTTCATAATAAATGGTTTGTTTGTGGCATCAAATGGTGCTTGCAATCTAACAGGCACTGCCTCAAGCTCCAGCAGAGGCTGAGCTGTATTCAGTGTACTGGATGTGCCATAATGAGACAGTAGCAAGTCCCCAAAACATTGAATCAACTGTCTGAATTTGAAAGGTATCAGTGGTCTATCTCCAAAGGCTAAAGGCATATAAGAAAATAATAAAGGTTGCTAAAACAAATGCCACTAAGTGGCGACTTGGCTGGAGCCTTCACCACAGTGTATAAAGGAGCTAGGGAGAGGTAGGAGCAACTATGGCTGGGACAGTGCAAGAGAACAGCTTCAGTCCAAGAAAAAGTAGTGTTGGCACATTCAAAGGTGAAGAAGAAAAGAAAGGACCTCAGTAATTACTGAACCTTTAAATGAAGCAAGGAAGAATGGATTATTTAATCCCTGGAAGCTGAAAAGTTGTCTATAGAATAGCGTAGCATTTTTCTGCAGAAGACTGAATATTAAGGTGTTAGTTAAACAGGAATGTACAGTTACAACCAGAAAAATGTATTGTCTGAAATAGTTTTTCAGAAGAAAGAATGAAACATCTGAAGAGCTGAATATTACAGAAAAACTGGAACTGACAGTGAAAATCTAGGATAAAGTTTTATTTCTAAAATGGAAGGCACCATCTTCCAAATGGAACCCAAACCACTTCTAGTTTCAGCATGCATCACACATTACTCACATTATTGATCCACTGGTGGAGAGGACATGAGGTGAGCCTGGTAAAGTCTGAAGGAGAGCCATCAGAGAACTTGAAGCAGTGAACAAAAGAAGATTAAAAAAACCCCCAAAGATAAAATACATCCTCAATTAAATCATAACTCAGATAGTGTGCACAAAGTCAAAAGACTTCTGGCTCAGTTTCTTGTAGAAAATTAGATAGTTCTGCTCCAAGTGGAAGAAAAATGTATCCTTTTGCAAATGCATTTCTCTGTGTTATGCTTTTAAGTACCAGCTTTTAAATCATGTCTGAAGAGGCCTGGGAAAGCACATTAGCACCTCTCCACAAGCACTGTTTGAACATGGCTGGCTTGGGGAGACGGGAATGAAAGATACCCAGACTCAGTGCAGACAAAGCCCAAAGGCTGTTGGCGTAAGTACAAAGCCAGAATAGTGATTCCAGAAAACGGAAAGAAAATGCCTTTAAAGAAGAATTCACCAAAATGACATGAATCAGCAAACAGGAGACAGGGCCTTTGAGAGAGATTTTTCACAATTAGCTCACTGCTCTTTTGTGAATGTTGAAGGTGTTCCACAACAGGAGTCAGAAACCTGCTGAAAGCCTGTTCCAAAAGCTCTTCTGGATCCCCTGGCTCAGTTTTCACCATTGCAATTATCAGACTGCCAGGGCAACAGATGCAGCAGATTGACTGCTCACTTCCGAAGCCACTGGCTGCTGGTCCTACAGAGTTAACTCTGGGAAGCAGCAGCTTCAGGCACTGTGCCTGGAGCAGCTCACAACATCCCTTGGGCTAATGAGAGACCTACCAGCCATTTCTGTGTGTAAAGAGACACACTGCAATGCAAAGTTATCAACTGCATTGAAAATGTTCCTCTTTTTATGACCACCACTTTCCTTCCCCTGACTGCAGGTTTGCAGAATGCTTTCCTGTGCCCTGTGTTTTAAAGAACAAGTCAAGGTCCTGTGGGTGTTTCTGGCTTGGTGTTTGCAGCCCTTGGCAGCCAGCTCTGTCTGACAGAGCCATCCCAGTGAGCACTAGACAGCAGTTGCACCCTGCACCCAGAAGAGGACTTCTTGAAAGGAGCTCACCACAGAGAAGGTAAGAAAAGAAATGTCTGCCAATGTGCAAGAGGAGCAGGCCAGCTTCTGGAGTTTTAGGGAATGTGTTTCCATTTCTTTTCTTTCTACTAGCTTAAACATTTTACTATTTTCAAAAAGGAGAGCATGTGAGCATTAAAAAAATTGTGTGCCAAGGAGTGGACTTGTATTTACAAGACAGCCTGCAGAGAGGTGAGATGGCACCTCAGAGGAAGAGGGATACAGGTTTCCAATCAAAGCAGTAACTATGCTGTGGAGCTGGAAGTGAAGCTCAGCACAGGTTTAGGCAGGTCTGTGTGCAGTATGGCAGATTTTCCATCTACTTTTTCAACTTACAGTGTATTTCTGCTTCCTAAACAATGTTTCAGGAGTCTAGGGGTTTGGTGTGGAGCTTACTGAACAACAAAATTCTGTAAATATCACTGTTGTCTTTGTGATTAATAGAGATTAATGCTGATGTATGTGCTGGCATGTGACACCATTGTTTCTACAAGGAACCATTACTCATCAGCTCAACACATGGGATTAACTGGCTTTGCTTATAACCAGGCAGAAACCAGCAGAAAGGTCAAGTTGCCCTAGCAAATTATGCACTATCACTTAGTAATATCTCTTCACTGGGAAATACTCACTGAATTGAGTGAGAACAGTTGATTTTTATTTTTTTTCAGACCGATCCACTTGGTCTGTGTAATTAAAGTCTAAAAGAAATGTATGTGCCCTGACAGCCTCTCACTACCTATGGACCACTTTAGTTATGTACTGACAGTCCTGTGCCACAGCACGATTATTTCAGTCTCACTGTTTATTTTACATTAATTCAGGCATTTCTGACACTGCTGTGTTATTTTTGCCTTGAGTTTGATTTTGCAAAAACAAACATTTGGAAATATTTGATGCTCTTTTAGCCCCTTCAAAACTACTATCAGCACAGCTATCTGTACAGACAGGGAATACTCAGCTGAGACCTTTATGCACTTTGAATCATCTTTTTTGCAGTGTTTGTGTGAACAATTCTGCAATTCAATTTACAAGTTGCAAAGGATATGAAATGAATGAAGAATGGAGAATGGCTGTGATACTGAATAGCTGTGTAGAAAAATCTTCCATAACAAAGAAAAACGGGCAAAGGAAAGGCGTCATATCTGTGTTCTGCTTCCAGAGAATGCATGTGTGACCTCTAAATAAGCAAATAATAGTAATGTGAGATGTGTGGACTGTTTTAGTATGTGGGGAACACCTCCACTCCACCTCAATCCCTCTTATTTAAAGAAATATTGATAAGGAATTGTTTTGCCAGCACTTAAAGATTTTGCAGAGGTTCTTTGGTATCAGGATAGGAGGTGTATCCTAGGGATCTGAAAGTATCCTACTTCTCCCACTAGTTGGTGACAATCAATGAAACCCAGCTGATCTCTGGTAGTATGGGCTGAAACCATGTCACAGGTTTAAACTGCAAAAATTCGGCAAGGCCCAAAGCTTTCTAGAAGGTTGAAGATCAGCAAAAATTGTTCAGGACTTTCAGTTTCCCTGCTCTAGCCAGGAACACCAAGAGAGGAACAAGTGCTTTCTGTACAAGCATGCAGGTCTTTGAAAGCCTTGAGACCATTTCTGATAGTGAAGCCTGGGATACTGTAAGCTGGGAGTGTCACAAAGCCAGGAGGAGATAAACTAAAGCAATGTGAGTAACTGCTTGTCCACCAGTTTGGTGCTTATACAAAGATTAATGGAGAAACAGTGATAATTTGTTCCTCTTGAAGCAGAAAAATGACCCTTTTTGCAATTCTGGGACAGTACGCTTACAGTGCATTCCAATTTTTTTTTTTTTTTAAATTCTTGTGCATACAATTTAAAGTAAAAAGGAAAACTATAGGGGGCTTCAATAATTTTTGAAGACATTACTGGAAGAACTGAATCACATTTCAAAAAACAAGACCCTGATTTATGCTGTAAAACCCAGCATTTTACCTTTCATGGAGGTGACTTCCATAGCAGATAGAACAGAATTTTGATGAATTTCACTGCTGTCCTGGTTCTGGCCAGGACAGGGTTGATTTCTCCTGGCTGCTGATTTCTGCAGCCACCAGGAGAGGGCTTGGCCAAGACCTGGAGGTCATTCTATTTATTCTATACCACCTCACCTCATTTTCCATATCAGGGAAGTGTGGAGCCGTTGAGTCGGATTCTGTACTGAGCATTTTGCATGTGAATCACTCTGTCTCTCACTTGTACACTCTTGTTATTAATATTATTGCTATTGCTGTTGATTTTCTTCTCTCATTGCTGTTTCCAATAAATTGTTCTTATCTCAAGCCATGATCTTCGCCTTTTGTGTCTCCAGTTCTCCTCCCCAGTCAACACAGGGAAGAATTGGAGGGGGAATGGGAAGTGAGCGAGGGGCACAAGTGGAGCCAGATGGTTTCAGTGGGAGCACTAAATTCCCAAATCACAACAATTGTAAAAAACAGATTGTCATGGAAAGGCTTTGTGGAGCTTCTGAAGCTCAGAAAAGTGATTTTTATTTCCAGTATTTTGGTGTCATTTTGTCAAAGAAGGAAGACCATCTATTTTTCCTTTGAAAGGCAATGTTCTTTCAGAGCCACAAAATTTAACTTAAAGATAAAACAGTCAATAATGCAAAGCACAGAAATGCCATGCCTTTCTGAGTACCCCTTTTTATCAAGGTTAATAGATAACAGCAACATTGCAAAACAAATGGCTCTGGGAAAGCAACACGTGTAATACAGATTATTCAGACAAAAAAGACTGCAGTGGTCATCTCAGACGACCTCCTCCTACTGCTATATCGGGAGTTATTTTAGAATATTTTATGAGAATTTCCACCAAAACTTAATCTCAACATCATTTACTAGTGTTTAGAGATGATCACATGTCTTTTATAGCTAAATTTAAACATTAGAAACAAATGGCAGAAGTAACCACATCTGGGTTGGCAGGGACACTAGCAGAGACATTTGTTAAATAACATGCATAAATAACATGCATTTGTCTTTTATGTAGAGCAGAGAATAAAGAATATATTAATTGAAGTCTCGTATATATTAAATTGAGGGAAATTACTAATACAAAGAAAACATGAAAAAAATACGATGGAACTCACCTAGATAAAAAATACAGAAAGAAAGTGAGAAAATAAGACACTATTTATGGATTCAAATGCAATCAAAATGAAAAGCTATTCTAATTCACAAGGGGCTAGAAAAATCTAAGACGTGCTATCAAATAAACCTACACAGAAACAACATGGAAAGAATCTTAGGGGGCTGCACTTTCAATGCAGGATAACAAGGTAAAATAGCCAGAGAAATATATAATAAAACTGGAATATATAGATCAAATCTTTTTGCAGGGACGCCTGGAATAGCCTGTTCACTTCTTTATGAGATGAAGAAGATCTAATGAAAGAGAGAGAATTCAGATTAGCACAGCAAATTGATTCATCAAGATCCAAAATTTGATTTATGAGAAAGAATGAAAAGCCTTCAAAATGATGAGATGATTAGTTAGATTAAGAGACAAGTACAGCCTAGGAACAAAGCAGCAGTCTTGAACTGCTTAAAACCTATAAATAATGTTGGTAAAGAGACTTCCCCAGCTAATTCAAAGCAAACATAAATGAATAGGTGAAACTAGGTAAAGGTGAGGTCAGAACTGCATGTCAACAGCCCCTTTCCTAGCAGCACACCATTAACTTTTACAGTGACCTTGCAGGAGACATAATGAAAGGAACCCCACTTGGCCCACTGAAAACCTGAGAAAAAATATGCAAGCAAGGACAGGAAGGAGTGGGCAGCTTCAGCTGCCCAGCTGGAAGTGGCTGATGTCCCCCTGCCCTTTCTCAACCCTTCACTTCTCATCAGAGGGATGCCACAAGGTAGAGCAAGCCAGTTGTGTGTGTAGACCCTGATTGGTGGCATCCCTGTCCTTGGCTGGATAGCTGCTTCTCATTCCCTGTGAGGCTCTTTTTGGGCATGAATTAGTTCCCATCCCACCAGAAATCAGTCTTCCCCTTCCTTGGTTCAAGTTTTTCCTGGACAAGAAATGAGTCTTGACAGATGTATGATGCTGCTTGTTTCACAAATCCAACTTTGCCAAATCCAGGCTGTCCAGAAGATGCCTTTGGGAGTTCTCTAGCCTGGCAAGTACAGGAGCATTGGGAAAGGGTGTCAGCTGGGAATGAGAAGCCCTAATGGGGCAGCTGCAAAGCTGAAACCTCTCCTTGGGAAGAAGTGCAGTTTTGTGTCGTGTTTCACAAAGCAGAAGAGGGCAGCAGGTAAGATTTGATTGGCAGATTCGGGGAGCAAGGAGTAACACTTGGCCACCTGGCAGTGCAGAAAAGTCTTGTTCAATTTCTTGGCATTTAATGTCCTGCTGAGGTGTTAAGTCATCTGGCAAAGTGAGTTGTCAGGATGTAATGCCTGCTCTGTCCACCTGTCTAATCCAAGGGGATATTTCCCTCAAACTCAGTTTTGTCTCCAGGTCGATGTATCCACACCAGCCCTGTGATAAAGGACCATTTGCTTATTAGCATGGACATCCCTATTTCATGTGCAGCATGCCCCAGAACACAGTCACTGTTTCCCCAGACCAGCTCTTCCGCAGCTGCTGATAAGGATATCATGTTATTCCTTAATCCTTTTATTAGCATGCTGCTGTCTAACATTTCATTGTCTAACAGCACCCACTGCGTTAATGGGCCACAGAGTGTAATGCTGAATGTGCACGGGGGGAAATAAGGCACGTAACACAGGCAGGAGGGCAATTGATTGGACAGTTTAATCTCCTGGTTTATTCCCCTGCCGGCACTGGGAAGTCAATATCATTGAGTGAATGCGCCAAGGCATCATCTTGTGAGAAAACATGTCTTTGGTGGGATTTAAAGAAGTGATGAGAAGCAAAGAGAACACTGAAAGTAAAACAATACTTACATAAAACTCTGTCAGACCTGAACTAGTCCCACCAGGTTTGCAAGCAGATATTGGTGTCAGGCAGCACATTCCCACAGCACCAAGTAGCACGAAGTACCTTCAAGCTTGAATTAAAACACAGTGACTTTTCAATGTTTTCTCTAGATAATCCTGAATCAGAATCCCAAACCCAAACATTCTCAAACGCTGGGGACATTTGGATCTTACAGACAGATTAGCTAGGTAGTTTGGGATAAGTTTAGATGTTCGTGGAGGAGGGAAAAGATATCTTGAAGAGTGTTACAGCCCGCACAATTGTAACATCTGTGTGGAAGAACTGTGTGTGTAAGGAGGGGAGCATGACTAACTGAGACAGAAGAGGAGGAATAGGTGAATATGGGCAAGGGATAAAGTTTTCCAGGCACTGGGAAGAAGAGTTTTTGTGGGGCACTGTGTGTGCCCAACAGCATCACTTCTGTAGTCCCATTTTCTCTTCTTGACTTTGTGCTACCAGGGAGAACCTGGAAAGCTGGAAGCAAAACCCAAAAGGCAAATGTTTAAAGGTGCGTCTCCTACGAAAGCCTGAAAGCTAAGAGCACAAAAGACTGAAGTGTTTGTGACAATCTTGGAGTTGTGACTATCTGAGGAGTACAAGCAACCAGGATAGTGAAAGCTAGCAGAGCTGGCAAAGCTGACCCCTGAGAACTATTGCTCAGAGATTGGAAGGAAAAGCTTCCTGGGCATCAGTTTGCTGGAGGTTATTCCAGCAAAACATTACTCTAAGGAAAATGCTGTTAGTGTGGATATATTCCTCTAAATCAACCAAATCATCAAGAACTTTATTACAAGACAATACCAAGCAGAAGTGAGAAAATCTATTGTGTGCCTTATAGCAACTGTGTTTTTATGAACATTCCTGCAACGATCATGGCCTTTATGTGTTAAAGGACATGAATTCCACCTGCAAGTGCACATATGCAGTATTGTATGGACAAGCAGGAGGACAGGTTTTTTACCTTGTGGCACTTGCAGGCAGCAGTGCAGGCAGGGGGCAGGCATACAGCAGATGTTGATCAGCTGATTTTCCAAGGGAGTGCCCTCCATCACTGGGCAATGGGATTTGACTTGTCTCCATTCCTTCTCCATTCCTTCTATCTCTTATTTATTTGGAAAAAGGATACCAGGTTGCTGCAGGCACAAATTCTTATGGCTTTCAGAGGACTGATTTGGGCAGCATCCCTCCCTTTCACCAAAACAATAGGAAGGACAAGGGCCAGTACTGCTTTTAGTTCTGTTTCTTGGCACTGGAGTGGGAAGCAGTAGCACAATTACATCCCTTTTCCTTTTCTACTTTGAGAGGGCATGATGGAATGTGGGAGCAGTATGCTGCCACACATGAATATGAGAGCCAGGTGCTCTCCAAAGGTGTGGCAAGGACATCCTGGGTCTCCTGAAATTAGTGGGATGGCAGCCTTGGGCTTGTTGGTAATGCAAAAGTCTTGTGTGCTGTGTGTAAATTGTAGGTAGGACAAGCCTGAGTGTCTCATGCTAGGATCCTATCCTAGTCCTGGGCAGCTCAATCTTCGAGGTAACCACTGCCCAAATATCCCAGAGAAACCCCTTCCCATAGCAGGAAGGGCACACACTGAGCACCTCTGCCAACCTCTGCAGTCAGGTGAGAGGAGCTGAAATGGCACAGGGAGCTCAGAGCTACTCAGGACGATGGTCTGCCGTCATGCTACTCAGTCAAGATTTTAATAATGATTCCAATTTATAACTAAAAACCTCTTCATTCTCTAACAATCAGTGAAGATGTGTGGTGAAAACAGAGATGTTTTGCAAAGAAAAAGAAAGCTTTGCAGTGAACCATGAAGCGTGTTTGGGGATCCCTGGTGAGTGCATGCTGCTTCGGGGAGCTGACCAGGCACCCACAGGCTCTGCTGCAGCATCCACAGGGCACTCCCTACTCAACACCCACAGAATCAGACACAGAATCGAAACTCAGCCAGAAACCATGTGTCCTGGTTTGGTGAACAGGTGTCTGCTAAGAAAGGCAGGAGCCTCTCTTCGAAATGGACAATGTAAACCACCTTCCTCCAAATTATTATAATTTTGAATTAAGGGGCTCTCAGGCAAAGATATGGGAGTTAGGAATAACAGTTCTTTACCAGGGAAATTAAAATAGAAATACAGTACTACAAAGAAACAAACCCCAAACCCTGACAAAGTCAGAATACCACCTGACACCCCTGACACAGTCAGGGTTTTGGGAGCAGTCCAATTAAATGGTGGCTGCAGTTCTCTTGCAGTGATAGATGTGGTTTAGTTGAAGCAGTGATCCTGGAGAAGGGTGCAGTTTCCCTTTGGAGGTTTAGTGGTGATACGGAGAAGTTCAGTTTCCCTCTGGAGTCCAGTGGAGAAAGGGCTACCTTAGTGTTCCAAAACCTCTGGTTTTATCTTGTAAGAAATGTTGGGCTCTTCCCTCTGGCTGGAGCAACTTCCAGTGGGATGAAGTAATTTTATCAGTCCCACAATGGGACTCAATGGGCCATTAGCTGAAGATAACTCCTTGAAGGAAGGATGGGTTGTGAAAAGATAAAGAACAATGCCCCACCTGGTTTCAGTGGATGGCCCATTAGCAGAATATCTCCCATGGATGATAGAATAGATACCCTGATCACATCCTGCACTGCAACCCAAGACATCATGGCAGGGCACAAGGTTTGCTGTGCTGGGTATGGCAGGAGCACTGCTAAATGCCTGTGATGTTAGAGCCAAGCGTCCCTGAAGCATAGTCCATGTGGGGACAGCTGGGCAGGCTGGTCCCCACGTGTCACAGCAGTGACAGACCCTGTGCCAGAGAACAAAACCCTTCCTGCAGCATGAAGCAATCCCTGCAGTGATGGTGGAGAAGTGAGTCGATTCATGACTCCTCTGGCACCCAAAGCTCTTCCCAAGGGTGGCAGAAGGAAGGGACATTAAGCACAGCAGGAACCCCTCCCCAGTGGAGCGGAGCATGGAGCACAGGTGAAGGCACCCCTTAGGAAGGAGGGGCTCCCACTCATGAAGGCTTTTCCTGTAGAAGACTCGAGTCTCTGCCCAGGCTCACAGAAGTTGTGATTCATAGTGAAAAAAGTGGCTAGAGAAAACAGAATAAAATTCAAATCAATTATGCTGTTCAAAGTCAGTCTCTAAATTAATCCAATTATGCTACAACAATCTTTGCTTAATGCCCAGAAGCTAGAAAGGATGGTTTAGAGCAGTCGTTGGGGAAATCAGTTGATAATGACAATAACCAACAATGTAAGATGCTATTCAGAAAGTAAAGTGGTGTGGGGGGTGGGGAGGAGAGGGGAGAGAAATCACTCTATTATTCGACCTTCACTCAAAGAATATTGCTTAGCTATTACAGGATAATGCATCAGAGCTAACCAAGCACAGTGCTGCCTCCAGGTCTCAGCAAGGAAGAAGTTGAAACTTGCTTATCGTTCTTTACTGAGGAAAGCTCCCAGCACTGTTATTATGGAAGTACAGCTCTTAATAACCATTGCACAGCCGTGTTCTGGAACAGTTTGCCCACACAATGTCTCTGCCTCTGTCAGGCAGGCTGCTAAAAGCCTATTTTTATATTTTCAAAATTTATTCTTCAAATCAACTTGGCGCAGAAGCTCAGCTTCAGGGCCTTGTTGTTTTTCATAGAATGATAGAATAGTCTGATTTGGAAGGGACCTTGAAAGCCCATCTTGTCTAATACTCTCCCTGCATTAAGCAGGGACATTTTCAACTAGACCAGGTTGTTCAGACCCGTGCTCAGCCTGGCCTTGAATGTCCCCCATGATGTGACATCCACAGCTTCTCTGGGCAGCTTGTTCCAGTGTTTCACCTCTCTCTCCGTAAGAAATTTCTTCCTTATATCTAATCTGAATCGACCCTCTTTTAGTTTACAACCACTACCCTTTGTCCTACCCCAGCAGGCCCTGCTAAATAGTCTGTTCTCACCTCTTTTAAAAGCCCTCTTTAAGTATTGAATGGCTCCAATGAGGTCTCCCTGAAGCCTTCCCTTCTCCAGGCTGAACAATCCCAGCTCCATCAATCTGTCTTTGTAGAAGAGATGCTCCACATTTGTGGCCATCCTCTGGGCTTGCTCCAACAGGTGCTGAGGACCCCACAGCTGGATGCATCACCACAGGTGGCTCTCACCAGAGCAGAGCAGAAGGGCAGAATCCCCTTCCCTGCCCTGCTGCCCACGCTGCTTTGGATGCAGTCCAGGACAGGATTTGTTTTCTAGACTGCAAGAGCACATTGCTGGGTCATGTCCAGCCTCTCCTCCACCAGCACCCCCAAGTCCCGCTCTGTAGGGCTGCTCTCCATGTCTTCATCCCCTAGCCTGTGCTGGTACTGGGGTTTGCCCTCACACAGGCACAGCAACTCACAAAATCTCTTAAAAGGTGGCCACATTGGTCTTCTATCTTGGAGCATGAAGAGACAGAGAAGGAGCAAATGCAAACAAGAATATCCCCTTGTTTTAATCTGTGTGCGCACAGGCAGCCAGCTGAACTTGGGCCTCCTGAAAGCACCAATGAAGAACTGCATGTTGATAGTTTCAAGATGAGACATTAGAAATATTTAAAACATTTGGCCCAAAATGCCAAGATAATGGGAAGGAAATAGCAAGTGGAAATTCTATTGATTGCCCTAGATGATTTTCACTCAGAGCCTGCATCCCAGGTAGTCTTTGTGGGGGCAAAAGCTGTCTGAAACAAAGGATGCTCATGAGTTTTGTGAGGGACTCGTATTCACACCATTTCATTGAAATCCCTGGTGTGTGAAATGATTTGCATCCCTCTCACACCACATATTCTGAATCTTGGTCTAGCTTTCTTGTTTTGTAGGGCACTTCATAGCAAGATTTCATCTTTGAGCTGAAGCTCCTCTCATCAAACTGCATCATTCAGATTCTTTCTGCAGGAAAACAGATGCACCCTCCCGTGCTAATCTCACACATCAGAACATAAAGAACATATTTATAAAATATTCAGCTCTGAAAATGCTTGGATGTAATTTCTGAGGCAGTATCCTTGTTAACACTGGAAGAACCTACTCTCAATACTGCAGCCCACATGCTCCTCAGAAAATATTTCTTTGAGCTGTGTCAAAATTTCACAGAAGATTTGAAGGAGTCTCATTTCAACTCAGTGGGAAAATCTCCTATTGTTCACTTCATTATACCTCATTGCCTCAAGACTACTGTTATTATTCAGAGCCCCTCACATTCAAAATTGCATGTAACCCCCCATGAAGCTGTTGAGCGTAGCTTAAAAATCGCCAGGTATACTCGTGGCTGAGCTTTTTCACAGTGCAGCCAGGACATGATTTCAAAGTTTGCTTCACATCCTGAAGGAGTAGAGAAGAAAATTCACATTTTCTGAAAGTGCAAATTGAAATTCCTGTAGTCCACAGACTCTACTGTTTTAAATGGAAAGAGAGCTGGTAACAGCCTGCAGCAGAAGTGTGTCACAGCAGTATCTACAGATATAAAGGTATTAAATGATAATGATTAGCTAAATATCTCCCAATAAAGCCAAGTGAACATCATAGCATGTGAGCTACAAGCAGTAAGCCTTCAGTGTCATGTTAGGAAACTCTGCATAATGAAAGCAGTTTTCCCTTTGTGCTCTCTAGGTTTCCAAATACTCCCACAATAACCCAGAAAGTGATCCTGAATTAGTGTTAAATTCTTACTTTTGATCTGAGAAGTGGTCCATAATATCTTCCAGAGATGCCAGAGAGCTCCTCCTCAGTCCTCCTGAGCTCCTTGGAGGGCTCCAGTGTTTCCATCAAGGGAGACACAGCAGTTTCCACCAGGTAGGAGCTGCCTCTCTGGGAGCTCCATGGTGTCCCACAGCCCTTTGCAGCACAAAGACAGCAAGCAATGGGGGGATCTAGGAAAAGCAACACATTTTGTGTCCCTAATACCAAGACCTGCATTCCAGATGAGGCTGCTGGGGAGTGGAGCTCATGCTGACTGTGAGGACCTGCTTCACCCAAACCCAGGCAGAGACAGCACACAGGGGCTGTCTCATAGAATTACAGAATAGTTCAGGTTGGAAAAGACCTCTTAGCTCATTGAACCTCTTAACCTAGCCAAGTCCACCACTGAACTGTGTTTCCTGATGCCATCTCTGTGTACCTTTTGAACACTTCTCTCTGGACAACCTGTTCCAATGCCTGACCATCCTTTCAGTAAATAATTTTTTATTAAGATCCAAGTAAATCTTGCCTGCACGACTTAAGTGCATTCCTTTGTCCTATCCTCTTGCTTTTTGAACGTGGTACATGAGTGGTACATTTTGGGCAGCTGCTGCTGCATCCGTGCCACAGAGCACTTGGGTTATGTTCACACCAACCCTGTGTCCGTGGGGGAAGCATGGAGAGCTCAGCTGAGATAGGGCCATGGCACAGGGCATGTGAGATCTATTAACTCTGGGGAAGCAGAGAGCAGCTGAAGGCTGCAGGCAGTCCCCTAATGAGGTAAACGATACAAGCTGGGGATAAAACAGGAATTACTCACGGACTTATTCCTCAACACTTCCACTGCGGCTGTTAGTGCCTTTGCCTCACAGATGTCAAATGCAGGCAATTAAAAGTTGCATAAGGCCACAGCTGAAATTAACTCCTGCTGTGCCCCAGTCTGCACCTCCAGGCACTCTCCTGTCATGTAGCAAACCAGGGGCTCTGCTCAGTGACCTGTGCATGGGCTGCAGTTCAAGCTACAAGGACAGCAGAAGGTGTTGGGTTGGTACAGCCCTGGGAACATTCTCTGTAGAGGAGAATTTCTAATCTGATGAACCTGTTTTACCCTTATGGACTGAGGAACCTCTCATGTAAGGAAACAGCATCCAGCCTTTGTTCACCTTTCCTTGCCTTGAGTGTGTTCAGATGGATGCACACCAAGCATAGCCTCTGTAGTGAGGGATGACTTATGGTAATGCTCAACTTTCAAACTCTTCTTTCCCACCCCACAGACCACCAGGGGCCTGCTTTCACCTCCTTAGCTGTCTTAGGAATTTTAAAAAAGAAGAGAAGTTTAAAGTGCCAAAAAGTGTCTTGGGCTGCTGACAGGAGCCAGCTGCAGGGGAAGATGTGCTTTGTGCCAGCAGGCTGAAAGCCTTTCCCACCAGTGAGGGAAGGGGATGGTCATTGAAGAAGATGGATGCTGGAAGATGCACAGCTGCTGTTCTGAGGCTCAGAGGTGACACAGCTTCCACAGGCAGCCCCTGGAGGGAGGAGACCCAAGGAGGATGCAGCTGATGGCCATGTCCTGGGGACTTGTGCATATGGGTGCCATGGTGGGGCTCCCCCCTTGGTCTGAGAGGCTGGCTGAGAGCTTGGATCCAAGGACAGAAAGTAAAAAGCACAGGAATCAGGGCCTGTTCTTCATTGGTATTCAGTGTCAAGGAAAAGAAAGCTTTTCTGTGGGTTGCAGCTATAAGATTATGAGAGACAAAGTTGAATTATTGAAACATTTATTCACCCAAGGACATGTTGAGCTCTCTGAGGACCAAATTCATCCACTTAATTAAAACAGAGAATCTCCCAAGCACCATTTGTATTGGAATTAAGTGACATATTTAATACCTATGTCCTGAAAGAGTCGTACATATCCATAGCAGTAGATCTGAAAAGATAGGAAGCTTTTCTGACTTCTTGCTGTGTTCCCTGCCAGAAAAGTGCCGGTGCTCAGTCTGAAGGCAGCATGAGGAGGAGGAGGCTGTTGTCTATGGGCTTTGCTCCTTACAATTGATCAATAGCACTTGTAGTTTGTGCTTCAGCAAAAACAGCTTGACTTGTGAGGGAGCAACAACACCCAAAATCTGACAGGCAGCCCTGGGGTCTTAAGGATGTTGGTCTCCTGTAGAGAAGGGAAAGGAGGGAGGACCCAGCACTTCTGACAGTCCTTGGTCCTTCTCTCTCATGATTACTGTCAGCAGAGACTTGTCACTGCAAGTCACTTTTCCAAGGCTTCCCCTGGCAGATGTGGAAGGAACAGAAGAGAACTGCACTGCCTGAAGAGCAGGCTTAGAGAAGGATGTTTTGTCATCGCCTATTAAACCTACATGGCTTTGTAGTACGGTTACTGTGTGCCAGCTCTGGTGAGAGTGTGGCTCAGGAAGATGGCAGTGGTGCCTCAGGAGGAAGGTCTGTCTCGGCTCTGCTTCCCAGTCTCCTGGTGAGACACACTGACTCATGGAGAACTGCTCATTGGAAGAGGACAGCACATGAAAGGAACCCATGGGCACAGCTGTCATCCCTCAGGGCAACAAAATGCACTTTCACCTCTGGTGTTTCAGGTTAGAAACTGCTCTACCTTTAAAATGCCCCTTAAGCCACCCAATGACTCAGTCCAGCTTCATCTTGGGATGGAGATCTTTAGAAGTGCCATGTATAATTACATCTACCAGATACAGCTCCTTGTCTTTAGAGGGAACAGAGTTAGGATGGAGCGTGGAAAGAGAAGAGAATTAATCACCCTCTGGCAAGAGAACTCTGACTCGTGGGGGGACAGCACAGGCTCTGTGAGCATGAGACCTTCAGGGATGAGAACTCCAGGGGCTTTAAAAGGGCCTGTGCAAATCAGCAATGTCAAGTACTGCAAACACATCAAACCCACCCTCTGCTCAGTGCACATGACAGAATCTGAGTCAGAATCGGCCCCCATCTCACCAACTAAATGATCTGAGTGCTCTAGGTTGGGGTCCATGCCAACCCCACCCCCCCAACGGGATCAGGTCACAGGGCATTTCTGCCACTCTCCAGCAAAAAGAGAAAGTCACGACGAATGAGAGGAGTGAAAGGAATAATTTGCTGTACCAGAAATAGAGTTTGTGCAAAAGAGGGCTTGGCTTATAGTTCATGTCTGTTTCTCCGCAGTTCTAGCAATCCTGGGTTCCAGGTGCCTGACATCCTTCTCAAATCCTCTTCACAAATAAAATCACAAGTGGCTCAAAAATCCATCACATATTTATTAAAATTCACACTTTCATTAACATGTGATAGGGAATTCTCCAGTACAGTGTCTTGTTCTGGACTTGAAAGAAAACAAGCTTCTGGCAATCATGCATCCTAGTTTCAGCTCCTTGAGAAATTCAGGGGTGAGGGCCACACCCGCTTTATGCCTCCTCTGTCTTAGCCAGAAATCATGCTCCTTGTGCTCACTTTTTTCCTTTCTACTTCCCCTAAAAAAAAACCAAAACAACAAAACAACAAAAATAATACAACACCCCAGAAAACTAACAGAAAAAGAAGTATTTTTTACTGTGAGGTGACTGAGCAAAGGCTGAGGACTCTCCATCCTTGAAGACATCCAGACACTGACAAGGACATGAAGAGGTGACCCTCCCTGCTCAAGCAGGGGATTAGATCAGATGACCTCCAGAGGTCCACTCCCACCTCAGCCATTCTGTCATGCATACATTGATGACAACAGATTTTTCCTTGGAGGAGAAAGATAACAGGATTTGTGTGGGCCCTGACGAGGTCCAGGAAAGCAACTGGCCTGGTTCTTGGGGACAATGACTTTACAGCTGCTGGGAATGATTGAGTTGGTCTTCATGGGTGGCCAGACCAGAAGCAAAGGTTTTCCCACGTACGGTTATGAGCCGTATGACACTGAGGAAGAAATTCCTAGAAGGAAGATGTTCCTTTTTCCACATGGAAGCACTCACACGTAGCCTACAAAAAGGCAGTATTTAATTTGTCTGTACTATTTATTACTGCTGTTACTACAGGTCATCTCTCTCTCTCTCAAAGCCAGGTCAGCAGAAGGAGCACAGGATATGCAGCCTATCAGTACAGGAATGTATGGCTGCTGTAGGTTATGCTGTCTGGGTGATTGGGTACTTCTGCCTCCTGTCCTTGTGAGAGAGAAGGGAGAGGAGGCTGAGCTGGGTGCTGGGCTCCAAACACTTCTGAAATGATAACAGAAGGCGGGATTGGATAGGAAAAACAAATTTATAAAAAGCTTGCCTGCAGGTAGTGAGAACTGGGAGTCTTCTCATGCTGAATTTTCAGCTACATGATGAGATCCACTTCCTTAACAAGACCACTATGTCTATATTCTTCAACTTGTCACCTGCTGCAATGTTCACTGTAGTAAAATTAGGCAGAGATGAGAAATCTTTAGGTACAGCTCCAGGTTTGTGCATGTGTATTTTCACACTTGTAAGACAGTCACCTATTCCATAAGCAGTAGGGCCAAGAGTGAAAATTGAGACATCCCACCCTTCACAGAGGATGTTACTATCTAACACTGAGAAAACTCAAGGCCTGCATCACATATCCACAAACACCAACAGTGAAAGTGTCTGCATGCTTGGAGCTTTTTGCATCTCGGTGCTAAGCAAGTGCTCCCTCATCTTCCCCTGTCCCCAGCACAGGCACAAGGAGAAAAGCTTGGCCACTATGTGATGCTTTTTGCTTTGATCACAGGTCCCACTAACATCCCCATTCCTGGAAACATTTGAGGCCAAGTTGGACCAAGCTCTGAGCAACCTGGTCTAGTTAAAGATGTCCCTGCTCATTGCAGGGAAAACAGACTACGTGACCTTTAAAGGTCCCTTCCAACTCAAACTATTCTATGATCCTCACTAGACCTGTGATTGTCTTCTCATTCTCTTTAAAACTGGTGACGGCAAGTCAATTAGAAAGTAAAACTGCTGGTCTTCAAATCAAAATGATGGCTCTTACCAGTTTTTAAATAACCATGACCCCTTAGGAGCCATCTTTCCTAGCCAGTGGTGATAGTATATGCTTAGAAAGCTTGATGAAGCAAGGTGCCCTTTCTGTGCTCATTTCCACATCTTTAAGAAACCAGTACTGCCCAGTGAGTTCAGCAGGCTCACAGGGAATCTGGTCACCAGTTGTCAGAGTGCCTTGCTGGCAGCAGATCCTTGCTAGCTAATGTACAGAAGTAGGGCAAGAAGCCACGGTCAAAATATCTAGGTCACAAAATATCTAGAAGCCAGTCAAAATATCTAGGTCACTTAATGAAGAGTTAAACTCATTTCACAAAGCACGTTTGTTGCTTTTCCTAGGATGCTGCTGCACCTTCAAAAAAGTGTAAGCTAGTGGGAGTGAGTGACAACTTCATACATCCAGAGACTTCTTGCTGGCAGGTTAGAATGGGCATTTAACTTGCCATCTATTACATCTTCAGCTTCCACTTCTCTCTCCCACCAGTGCAGAGACTGGCGACCAGTGTATTCAGCACAGCCACCTGACTGAGCAGGAGGCTACTTTTCAGCAGAAAGCAGGCTTGATGCCTTCTGGGCTGCTCTGGCAGTGAGCAATGAGTTGGTGTCTCTCAATCCCTCCCTGTGCTAGGTTCCCCCTACTCCAAGGACTGGAGGGCAGGGATAGCTAAGAGATACTGGAGTGCTAATGACTTTTAGGACTCCTGCCCAGACCACCCCCTCCCACCAGGTACGCCATCATCCATAAAATAACACAGAGAGGAAGATACAGCCTTTCTCACTAGAGAGCTTATCCTCAGAGAATCCCCTCATGAGCACAGTGAGAGAGCTGTGGTGCCAGGACACAGCAACCAGCAAAGCTTGGCTTTGCTTGCTGGCTGTGTTTACATTCAGAGCTTAAATGCTGCCCCAGAGTTGCGTGACTGGCAAAGACCATCAGCCAGAACAAGTCTCTGCTGGAATTTGTGCTGTCAAGTCATTTGCAGCAGCACAGTGACCCAGAAAGCTGATGTTATTTCACATTATTTCAAGTGGAGTTTTAAGAAAACACAAAACATGCCCCAGAACTCCTGGCATTTTAGTATTTAATTGCAAGGAGTCATCCTCCGGTAGCTGGGGATGCTGCATTCAGGTTGCTGAAAAAAAGAGAAAGTATTTTGACTTCCCATTTTACAAGCATTAGTCTTTTTCTTCTGTCATATGATGAAAAGTCACTTGGAGACATCTTGCTTGTTTTCATGTAAAGCTACAGCAGGCAGGGCACTGCAGCATCCAGCTGTGTGGTACCTGTGTAAATGTCCAGGAAGCTGAGCATTTTCCCACAAAATCCACTATTTTTGGATGCTGACTTTGCATTCTGAAGTGGAAAAGCAGTATTAATCTGAAAAAGCTCTTGTATTTTCTCAGTCTTCCTTTTACTGTCATTATGAAACTTTATAATTACAGTGCTATTTGTAAAGCAGCTGAGATTCTATTAAAATGTTGTTTTACTACTAAGTGGAAAAATGAAGTATTTCTGCCCCAGAATGTACTTCCTTTTAACCATGACATACAAACTAAGGAGCCTTCATTTGCAAACATATTGTTAAAAGGATTCAATCTCCACTTGCTAACAATTGAGAATAAAACAAGGTCCTAGCTAAGAAATTCAATACCAGAACAACTCTTACATTCATTTCAGAGGCCAAAGACACCTGAGAAAAGTCAGATGTTAGAGTCCATTAATCTTCTGTGCCAGTGTTTCTCTTCTGTCCTTCAGCTACCTGCCTGAATCTACAAATTCGTACCTGCTTTCAATGCTTTTCATTACTTTCATGCAGAAAAAGGAAAGATAACATAGAAAAGTGCCTTATGTTTGATGGAAGGAAATGAAAAGGAAAGAGAAACAAAACATACAAAATGAACCTTTATTAAATGAAAGAAAATCTGTTTTGTGGGTCAAATATGAAATAGAATATACAAAAACTTTACATCAGATCTCTTGTCAAAGAAATTATATTCTATCTAGACTGAAGTAGCACTTGTTCTTTCCAAGACAACACAAATGGGTGAATATGCACCTTGCGGCACTACAGGACCACATAGTCTGCTGTGTTAAATTTCCGCTTACAGAGAAGGAAAGTTAAAAATCTAAACAATGTCTCTAAAGAACCCAACTATTCAACAAAGTAATCTAAAAACATGAATGTTGACCACAATGTATTCTCTTACAAGCAAATGACAGGTGGGTCAAGTGCAGAGTTCACAAAGCTTGCATATCACATTCTCTGTTTCTATACAAATATAAATAGTTCTTTTTTATTTCAAAAATCTTTTTATATTTGACAGCTTTATTTGTGGAAAAGGATGACCAGTTTCATCAGGTTCCTGCTGTACTACCCAGACAATTCCATCTTCATCTCCTCCTTTTTTTTAAGACTGTAACCCATAAAACCACAGCCTGCAATATTTTTAGAAACTTGATGTCTGTTTAATCACAAATCTTTGTACCACCGTCCTGTACATGAAGGTTCTGCAGAGCTCCTAATATGTCTTTGGCATAGCACACCATGTCCCATTTAATACTTTTTTTTGCTTAAAAAAGTATATATTCCTTTAGTAAAACAACTTAAAAACATCTATTTCTGATTTTGTAAAATAATGTATCACCTCTTGAGTTGCTTTGCAAAATATACACGCACGTTTTGGAAAAACATTGAGTACTGACATAAGGGACTCATCTGAAGTCCGATCTGTTTATGAAAAGTAAAATATAATTACAAATTCTGTCTTCTGCATGACTCTCACATGAAGTCGTTCAGTTCAGCTTCAAGTGCTGCTGCCATTTCATCCGCTTCAGAACTGCTTCCTTCCTCATCTTCATTGCTGGATTCTTTACTGGACTCACTGGCAGCATCATCTTCCTCTAGTTTGCGCTTGTGACCCCTAGAAGGACAGACAGAGACAAGGCCCATGAGTGGAGGTGTCTCAGTGCTTACTGACACTCATATTCACAGGAGACAGGAGAAAAAGTGAGGCTAAAGGACTGATCTTTTTTCAGGCCTAGACAAAAAGTACAGCACTTGCTTTTACATGAACTAACAGTAGCTAGTTCACACAATTCATATTTTAATTGCTGTTATGTACTGTCAGCGATAGGTGTAAAGAACAAAGTAGTGTTAATTTGTTTCTTCCATTCTTCTGAAGAAAGTATGAGACTGTTTGAAAATAAGGATTTACATTCCTCTTGCATTCCAAAAGAAAGAAGAAAGCCATTACGTGAAAGAGATATTACCAAAATACAAATGTTGTTATATCATTTTGAAATATTCAAGTTTCTGTTTTTAAAATAAAAATAAAACCATAACTGATTAACCAAATCTCACTGCACTGTCATCTACACTTTCATGCTTCCAAACTTTGGGGTCCCATCCTTCCCTTTTGTGTCTCTTTGGATTAGCACTGCCAGGCTGAACAACACATTTCTTAGCATCTCTAGAGAATGAACCAGTTTAAACAGGAAACTGATGTGCACCATACCCTGCTGAAAGAATCATGTTCCTGGCTCTGAAAGATCTCCAAGGAAAATCTAACGCTTCAACTGGGATGTAGCCATAAGCAAAAGAATTCGGATTTGTGGAATCCTAAAAATCTCTTTTCCTTGCCAAAGGGAATTTTATATCAGACGTGTACTTCTGAGACAAAAATAAAGTTGAGATTTTTGCATTGCACAGAATTCATAATGAGATGTAGAAATACCTTCAAAATCCTTCTGGATAATTATGTTCAACTCTCAAGCAGAAAAATACATGTGGTAGGGCAGGCATCTCTCAAATAACTTTCCTTGCTGGGTGGGGTTTCATGAAGAAGAGAATGCACCCACTTGCAGTCATGAAAAACTAATAAAATTATCTATCTGTTTGAGCTAAAAACAGTAATTTAACTGCTGTTAATCTTGTTACTTCTGAGAGCACAGAGAAATAGCATATAGCAAGAAAGACCTTTGATAAATACTGACATGAATTATACATATCCAAAAGAAAAAAAAGGCAAAAACCAACAGCCAAACTTGTGAGCTTGTAAGCAATGCTGAAATCCAAAGCAATTTTTATTTACATGGACGCTTTCATTGCTGTTTTCCGAGAAATAGGAATTCTCATTAGCTCAGACTGCTTGGTTTGAGGACTGGTTGACTGACACCAGCCCTTTTCTTAGTTTTTCAGGGAGATGGACAAGGTGTGCTGGGAAGTGAGCAGTACTATGTTCTACCTTCCCTTTCTGCTGCAGGTGTGGGGCAAAAAGAGAGACTGCTGCTGCTTTACAGATCACTTCCTCCCACTGACGTCAGGTGGGTTTTGCTGTTCAGCAAAGGGTGGTAGAAGCAACATTCCTGGGAGGCAAGGCTGAAACCCTGCGATACACTCTGGGCTCTAAATCTCTAACAAGGAAAAACAGGATGGAGTAAAAGTGTTACCTGAATACTTTGCTACTGAAACTCAAATGTGGGGTGCCGAGGGAGTTTCAGGGCACTAAATGTAGCCTAATTCCCAATAAAAAGCAGTTTCTCAGGCATAACGGTGATTATTTCCACACAGCCTCTATTAGCATGCAGTTTGGACTAGGAAGCCCCCCTGCTTAAAATGCCCAGTTGGAAGAAATCTCAGCCCATTTTCATTAAAAGCCACACAAATGTATGGAGCCTTAGCAACACTTGCTGACTTTGTGATGAATTCAGCCTTCAAAGCTACAGTGCTATTTCAGGCATTAATGACACTACTAGCAAAAGAAAGCTAATTGGGAATTAAACCTCCAAGTCTTACTCAGCAAAAGAAACGAGTAGAGCAACTTTAACAGGCAGTGTGATCTGAGAGATAAAATCATGAAAGTAATCTATGCCACAATGCTCACAGCTGAAAACATTTGTATTAACCTATTTATCCCATGGAATCTGATGGTATTTGAAAATGAAATATGAAATTAGCAATCTAACAGTTGTCATTTACACATATGAAACATGTACACACAACTGCAGATACTGTATTAGAGGACGTGTCAGGACAAGCAGGCTTTTAGAGCCAGCCCAAATACTGTAAGTTTACTAGGACATAAATCAACAGCACAGATCTCATAGAAAAGAAAAAAAAGGGTCTATGAAGAAATGTAAGAAACAGCAGCTCACTGAAATATCACCTCACTGCCAGTTCATAATTTCTTGAAAGTGCAGAGCAGTTAATTTACTAAATAATTACAGCAAAGACTAGCAAAATTATTGATTTATGCAAGAAAGTAACGTTTAAAATTTCAGTGTACTTCACAGCAACTAGATTTTGGTGAGGACAATCAAGAAAATACAGAGATCTGAAATAGTGTGACTAATTAATTAAAGAATGAAGTTCCAGCCTACAAAAAGTCTTTACAGAAACCTTAATGGATGCCTCTCCCATATTTCATCCCTCATTCGGTTGTATTAAACAGTATCTTTGGAAACCCAAAACGTGACCATTATCTATTTTGTCGGTTCTTGTTATTTCAGCAAGGCTAGAATGACAGATCTGTTCAATCTTGACATGAAACATTAGTCACTCATGGATAGGAAAAAAAGATTAAAAAACCAAAAAAGAAAACACAGCTAAGTATTAGTTTTCTATAGAAAAAACCAAAAAATCTCTCCTGAATGTTAGCATTTTTTTTATTACAATATAAAAATCTTTCAGTATTTTTGTACTGTAAATTGCAGCTTCATAGGTATTCAAAACACATTTAAATGAATATTATGATATCAAATAAAAAGCTAACCCTGACAGAAGTACGGAGGAAGGACATCAGGAACACAGACCTGCATTTTTAATTTGTTAATTCAGAAAAGAGAGATAACATTCTGTTAATGATTTCTACCTTCAGAGAAAAAGCAGTATTATCCCCATGGCAGCGTATCTATTAAATAAAAAAACATTTAGAATGCATATTTTCCTTACCACTTTGTGCCCATTCTTTGTCATTTCCAGTTTCAGAGCTATAGTGCTTAGCACTTTTGAGTGGAAAAGTTAAGCTCATACAGGATTCCTTCTTACTATTTGGAGAAAATGATTCAGCAGCATTGCAGCTTCTAGCCTGATTTGCATTTTTATAAAGAATTTTGCTCGACTGCTATTAAAAGTCAAACACGTCGATAATAACTGAGTATCTTTAACCTCACATGTGAACAACTGCCAAAACACTGAATACAGAACTTTAAATATCTGACAATTCTGTGAAAAAACTTCTACAATCCAGATTTCCTTTTCCTTTGCATTAAGTATTTTTTCCTTTATTATACCCAGTATTAGGAGGCTCACCAGTTCAACATGATGGAAAAATTCTTTCAAAAGAGAACTAAATTTCATAAAATCTTACATACTTAAATGAATTGTGAAGACATTTAAATAAACTACAAGTGTTATTCACAATAATATTAAAAATGAAAAAAAATTGTAATTATATACATATAAAAGTATTTTTAATGAAAATTTCATCTACAGAATTCTAATGAGAAACAGTGATATTCTGAATTAAGAGACAGGTTTAAAAAGCTGCAATAGCACAAGGTGCATGCCGATAAAAATAGCACAGAAAAATGAAAATATAGCTCTTGATCAGTTAAAATGACCACTAAAATCTGAATACAATGTACAGGTTTGAATGAAAACTGCATTCTTATGAACTCACTTTAAATTTAGTTCACTAGGAGAGCCAAAGGGAACAAAGTGAAAGGAGTCCAGTATTTTTTGTTTCTATTATCTTAAGGCTTTAGTTTATAACTGGCTGAAAATAATGTTGGAAAAACACTCTTCTTAACTGAAAAGCAGATTGTCTCTGGTTTGTTTTGCATCCCAATGGCACCCCTTTAAGAAATACAGTACTACATTAAAATAGAAACATCTAATTAGCAAAGGAACTCAAAGGGCAACATAACCCTTGCTTTAAACAAAGCAAACTTAAATCTTTTCCAAACCTTATGTTAAGCTCGTAAATGAAAACTACAGAAAGTTCTTAAATATATGTTCACATATCCTTTAAACTCCAAATACCCACAATCCCCACCACTACTCTGATAATGAGTAAACCTCTAATTTTTGCAAGTTGACCCAACTTTTTTCAATAGCTCCTAAAGTCAGTACAACAATAGAGTCTGCAGACTCAATGTGTTTAGTCTTTTACAAGCAATCAGCTTACAGCATTGACATTATAAATTAGGACTTCAATTTGCTACCAAATAGAGCCAAGTTTCTCTCTAATGAGAACACTCACACAGCAGCCATAAGTAGTCTGGAAGGCAAGGGTTTGGAAAGGGCATTTTGAAACTGCGTGCTGCCTTCCAACATCATCACAGCCCTGCAACACAACCTACACTGCCCCTGCATGCCTCTGAAGCTCCATGGGGAAGGTCTGTCCTGGCTTCCATACACACCTAGACCACAGCTTTCTCTAAACTCCTTCCACAATGGAAAGAAGGTGATCTGGCATATGGTAATGCAACTAGAATTTGACTTCCTTCCATAGGAATTTGACTATAGGGACAACATATTCAGATAAATTAGTTCTCTGGCAATATTCTTCAGTTATTGAGAATCAGGGCTGGTCATCCAGTAAAACTCTTCCACAACCCATTCTGAAGATGCCAGTCCAGTACTTGGCTAACAAGCTGCAATGCCTTGAGCTCTGAGAACACACAAACTGAAAATCAATGCTGTGAGCATTAATATGTTACATGAGACAGTTTCCAGAGAGATGTTCCAAGTTTTGTGGTTATGTTTTTTAACACGGCAATATCTTTAAAGTCCCTTCCAAGCCAAACCACTCTGATTCGATGCCCTTTTATGTACACTTGATACAAGAGTGAGCAATTGTCCATAGCTTGCCTGTAACTCAGGTGTCTACCGTCTGGCAATTTCCCTCGTACATCTGTGCAGGAACACTGGATTTTCTGTCCCGGTGCTCCCCCCTGGCACTAGCACAGCACATTTCCAGGCACAGAGCCGTGGGAGCAACGAACAGCCCCACCCCAGCACTACTGGCAAGCTGCAGAGTGTTGTTTGCACTTCATACTCCTGCTGGGACTAACAGGACACTATTTAGTGCCGCAGGAACAAGCGCCAGACACCTCATATATCTCCTCAAGAATTCATCCAATGCTGTCTGCAGGATTACAGGATGATCCAGAAATCTAATATGCAGAAAAATGCACTGAGAATGTTCCTTGCACAGCCTCAGAGCGCAGAGAGAGCCCCTGCAGTTGGAGGAACAGCGTGCTTTCAACACTCCTCACAAAACCCTCTTCCAGGCACCCACCAATTCCAACTGACATCTCCAAAGAGTATTTTAACTAACACAACAATAAAGTGAGAGCTAATTAAATTCTTACAGCCTCAGTTCCTTTCTGCTTTAAAATTCAGCACACCTGTGCACAATTCCAACGGTGAGAAACTACTCTGGAAGCTTAAAACCATCCTGCAACAGCTTTATAGGTAGTTCTCTGAACTGAACATTCAATATATATCTAAATTGAAAGTATTTTAAGTCAGGAAGTCATAGAAAATGTAAAATAACACACTGTAGTAATTTCTGGATTTAACAAATTTTAACAAATATTGCTGAAATTGTCCCATTGATGAGCCTGTGTTTTCCTAATATTCAGAGCGAGCGGAAAGTTTAGCAGCAACTTAATTCCTCAAACTAATTTATGTTACAGGAAGGCAACAGTCCCAGATAGTGATGAAGAATAATGTCCTCATTAGAGATCTAAATATGAGTCATTGTTTTAAAGAATAGTTGTATGCAATAAAAAATTAAGATGAAAAGTGAGCAAAAAACCTAAGATACATGGGCAATTTAGAAAATTCAAAACCATACATCAAAACAAGAAGTTGGAAAAGAAACATCATCTGATTTATCTGAGAAGTTGAACTGCCTTCATTTTTCTCACAGGAGTGCAATGTGTATGCAGAGGTATCCCTGTACTAATATAATGGAGAACCAACTGCAGTTTGAAGACCCCCAGCACTGCAAAGTAATGCTTGGAATCCTGATAGGATTTGCCAGCATCACTCAGAAAGCACTGAGAACACTCTTCAATGTGCATTATTTGCCTTCTTAACTGTTAAGATGAAATTCAGCTGATAATACACTGACTGTGCTAACCAAGGAGATTGGAAGTAAGATTCGGTATAGGGCAGCTTTTAAAATTAGATATCCAGAGATTATCTTAAGCTGTGTATTATGGACTACACCAAGTTATACTGAAAGATGATTTTGTCAAAGCCTTCAATTCTGATTCTTACTAGCTCTTCTCTTACTTTGTCCTTGTTTTCAATAAATAATAGATATTAAATTGCAAATAACTAAACCAAACATCCTTCCAGGATGCTCATTCACTGCTTTGCTCACAAGAATATTAACTAGGAATATTTCCACTTCATCACAAAATATTGAAAATAAGGTAAAATACATCACTGACTCTGTATGGGTACTGGCAGTATTGTCATCTCCACAGAGGCACAAAAACCAGAATTCAAATCCCTTTAAAATATTGTGTTCTATGTACCAAAATACACACACCCCCTTTCCACACAGGTGTATTCCTTCATGAAATGCACTGGCTCACAGACCTTCATCCTCCTCACACTGCCATGTGATTTAACTGGATAATCCCCCAGTTTGTTGACTCTGCTGCCTGCCAGTCTGGTAAACCAGCTGTCCACCATCTCTGTAGTCAGGTTCCAGTGAGCACTTCCTGCACAATACTTGGGGTATTGGAGCTGTTATGAGGCTGAGAGTTACACCATGGTACCTGGGACTGAGATTGCTTCATCTAGAAACATCTTCCTGCAATACTACATTTCTCTACTACTTATTTCTTTATCCCAACGACAAGACATATTATTATCTTGGCACTCCTCACTTCTTCCTTCCCCAAATTCCTAGCCCTGACAACTTAGATTTTTCTTTACTTATTTGCTGAAGTTGTACAAAATACTTTTTCATGAATTAGAACAGGTTTTGGAAGACTGTTTTGAAAACACAACTGCATTATGATACAAAGCTGCAGAGAACCTAGAAAATAATTTATCAGCATTAGAAAGTCAACACTTGATTTTGGACAGTCCATTTTGCTACAGGATGTTTTAGAAAAGCTAGTAAGTTACAAAAAAAATGACATCAAGGCAGGAGGTCACTTCTTGGTAAAATAAATTTCCAAAAGTTTGTTAGAAATTTTGTCTAGAAACTGCTAGGCTTCCATTAAAAACAGAGCAAAGTAGTGTCAAAGCTTGGTTTACAAATAAGAAAAATCTGAATTGAGGTTGTAAGAGTACCTTCTAGAACCATGTGACTTTTACAGCAGTTTTATGAAGTTAGCATAAGAGATAATATACAGCATAAAAATGCATGCAATACATTTGAAACAGAATACCACCCATCTTTCTTTTACTGTGCAATTCCAACAAACTCCCTAAAAAACGGGTCTGCATGCATTAAATTTGGATCTCTACAATACTGGGTCAGTGAGCAACACAAATTCAATCTGGATCAAAAGGCATGTGCCAACCCCCAGCCTATACCAAATGGAATCACACCACTGAGAATTCCCCATACCTGTTGTTTTCACACCAGCTAGGATGTGACAAACAACCCAGTGCAGCAGATCACAGTTCTCCTGCCTCACAGTCTTGATCCCCTCTACAGCCTGCTCTACAATTTTTTTCTGTCGATATTTCTGGAATAAATTTGAACTTGCAAAGGCAGTTTATACTCGATCTGTACTTTCTGGGGCAAAGCTGCAATTTCTTATGATGGTGCTTTCCAAAACCCAGGTTCAAGGTATTATTCACCTGCAGTCTCCTCCATACCACTAATGAATGAGGCATCTGAAGGAGAAGCTGCTCATTATGTTTTATCAGTTCAGAGTAAAAGGCAGATACTGAACCTGTGTCCTGGAGAGTTAGTTTTTTTTCCAATAGCCAGTACAGTGTGATGTTGTGAGTTCAGTATGAGACTGATGTTGATAACACACTGATGGCTCAGTTGTTGCTCTGCAGTGCTTTCCCTGAGCCAGGGGCTTTTCAGGTCCCCATGCTCTGCCAGTGAGGAGCTGCACAAGGACCTGGGAGGGAGCATGGCCAGGACATCTGACTCAAACTAGCCAAAGGGATATTGCAGATCACAGAACATCATGTGCAGTATTGCAATATAGTGTGGTGGTCATTAGACAGGAGAGACTGAGTGCTGCTGAGGGAGAAGCAACAAGGTGGTGAGCAGTTGCACTGTGCATCACTTGTCTCCCTAAGAGAAATTAAACCTTTCTCATTCTCTTTACAGTTATTATGACGCTATTACAATATTTTCTTTTGTTTCAATTCTTACACTGTTCTTATCTCAAGCCATAGGTTTACTTTTTTCCTGGTTCTCCATCACACAGGGCAGAGGGAAGCCAGTGAGTGGCTGTGTGGCTCTTAGTGTCTGGAGTTAAACCATGACAGACTGGTCTCATCCATGTAATGGTATTGGCCTTAGGCTCCAACAAAGTACAATTATCAATTTACCTGGATATACGGATGTGCACAAGAGGGAAATGTGGAAAGGTGTTTCTCAGGGCACTAAATAACTAAACAGATACGGCCCTTCAAACATGTAACAAAAACTGAGGCTGCAGTTCTCTTTCTAATTGCTATCAGAGAATGAGACAGCTACACTAATGCAGGGACAGAAGCAAGGTCTGAAATGCCAGGCAGGGGACAAGACACTTCTCTGTTTGACTTTAGGAATAAAATCACTTTACAGGTCCTCTCCCAGATTGGCAGAACACATTTCACAGCTGACCTCACTCAGATACCCCGGCTCCTTCTCAGCCTGCACAGGTAACCCTCAGAGGCGAGGGGGAAGCCTGGCCACATAGCAAGATCTTGCAGGCAGTTCTGGCCCCACTGCTCAGATGCTGTTTATTCACCCTAGCTAAGACCGGGGACACTAAAAACTTTCCGGTACTACCATTCAGTGGTCTGAAGCAAACAGCAACATCAGCTGAGAGATGCATTTTTTCTGTTAATCTGCAAGCTTTACATGTTCTCTATCTAGCAGGAACATCCTTCGCAAGAACACTTACTGTGATGGGTTTCTCTGATGGGTTATTTCACTGCAACTGGCAAAACATACACTGCCATGTATTCCATTGTGTTTTCCAGTAAATATTTACTGGGATAGCTAAAGGTGCACTCTAACCACAGTGGTAGTGTGAGAAACAGCAAAAGGAGGCTCTGAACAAGAGACATTTCCCTCAGCCAACAGGGACCTCTTCTGTGCAATGCAGTGGCAATATGCTCGGTCACACAGTAAAGGACATGTTTGCTGCTGTGACATCTACTGTGGTGTGGGTAATTAAAACATCCCTATTCTGCCTTCCAGGTGCATGGCTGACAACAATGCAGGGACAGATCTCCACGACTGGCTTGATACAACAGCCTTCTGAAGCAAGTACAGTTTTCCTGAAGTATCTTCCCAATGGAAGAATCTATTAGAGTTCAAGTGATTAATAAACTACCTGGAAATGGGAATATCTATCCATTTTGATTCCTAGATTTCCCCAGGAGCAGCACTGCTTCTCTTCTACCAACATTTTTAGCACATGCTTCAAGCTGACATTTTAATTGAAGATATACACTGCTGTTTAGCAGCCATTAAAGACTTGCAGGGATCAAGATAAATGCACATTAGTTATTATGTGGAATTTAAAGTACTTCTAGTATTCATTAGGGAAACTAGAGCTATTTTTCTTGATCAGAACAATGTTGCCTTACAGTATTCCTGCTAATGTCCTAGGTCTCAACACAATGAAGGATTAAAAACCTTCACTGACAGTTCTTTATGTAATTCTTGCTTTCCTTATTCTCAAGAGATATTTAGATAGCCATATATTTTACTAAGGAAAAACATAAGTTGTTTAATAGCTCATAAATTTCACTGAAGAATTCAGCCTGACTAAAGGAAAAAATGCTGCCTGAATTACCTGAGGGGCAACCCCCCTGCTATTCTTCAGTTCCCAGTACAGCTCTTTCACCAACACACAAACCACAAACCTTTACATCTTTCTTATCCCCACCATTAGCCACAGATGCAAAGCAACATTATTATCTATGGACTGCTGGAATGGGCTAGTGGGGCCGGGGGTCATAAACACTCACACAGCGCTGGGGGAACTGTTCCATGAGTGGAAGCAGGTTACTGGAACCTGGTATTGTTAATTACTCCTGTGGAGAAACAGAAATACATCCAAAACAATCTGATGCTCCAGCTTCTTACCAGAAATTCCATCAGAGGAAGGAACTGTCCCCTCCCTGGTGTGTTGTAAGTACTCTGAAGTTGAAGACAGAATGAAATAGTTTTCCTACTCCTCCCTTTTTGAGTGAACACTAGGAGCTCAGGTTTTTAAATTCACTCAGGGCTCTAGTTCTCGCCCTGGCAATCACATGAACCAAGCTGGGGGCTGCTCATTCTTCAAGGTGGCAGACCATTAAGCAGATCAAGTCAGTAACTCCCACACACTTTTCCCAATTTTCTAGTTTCTTGAAGCCTTCATTTCTTCAAACTTAAATTACAGTAATTTCACAATTATAAGCTGCACCTGATTATAAGCCGCACCTCCCGGTAGCCGGGTAGACCACGGGATCTGTCCATATATAAGCCGCAGCTGAATATAAGC
>VRYO01001463.1:94061266-94118464 GCA_009812075.1 Sialia sialis | reverse complement strand
GGGTGCGGCTTATAATCGTGAAATTACTGTATGCTTCTGGATTTTTTTGGATCCAGGAATATCTACATGAAGTGTTTCACGTAATAGCATCTCTTGCAGCTGGGCTAAAGGAACCAGTATCAGGTAGCTGCTCTTTGTGCCTTATTCTGGAAACTCTTCACTCCAACAACCTAGAAGCTCAAGAGGTAGCATTACATTATCAAGAATTCTCCTGGTCTGGAAGCTTCTCATACAGGGTCAGACAGCTCCTAGTACTCTGGGTTAGGGTTAGACTGGAATGTCATCAACACAAGCATCTAACTCTGCTGTAGGCTCCCAGAACTTGCCCAGGGCTATTCTGACTCCCAGGTTAATCCATGCACTTTTTTTCCAACTTCAATCTCAGCAATGTGGATTTTACAGATCATTAACTGCGATATATTAATTAATGCAAACAAAACATTCTTTATTCTGAGACAAACTCATTGCTACTGCACAAGCACAAGAAAAACAGAGCTAGATGAAAAGACAAACATGTTGACCTAATTTCTTCTCACTAGTTTTGATCACTGCTTAAGCCTAGGTTTGGGGTCCTGGAAGGGTGCCAGGATCGTCCCTGCCACATACGGCCTCTTCTCCAACCTGAAGTGTTGTTTTTCATTGCTTTGTACTTCTTCTCCAGCTGGCCCTCACAGTTAAACAAGAATCCTCTGCTAGAAAGCACGTTCTTTCTCTCTGATTATGTGAATGCCTCTCATAATTTTTCAGCCCTCACTCATTCCAAAATGATTGTAACGAATGATTTCTAAAGTCTGCTTCTACAAAAATCCAGCTCTTATAGACTGGTGCTTCTGCAGATATATTACTGAAAATTATTTTCCCTCAGGCTCTAGTCACTCCATTGTCCCAGGGTGGAAGCTATTAGTTAATGGCTCTGCAATGATAAAAGGCAATGACTGCAGAAAGACTTCTATTTCAAATACATTGACGCATTAGTGAGAAATCAATTACATTACTTCACTCAGAACTCTTAAGTTATAGACAGAGTCACTGAATTATTATAGACAGCAAAAGTTAGAGAAATGTAAGAATAACAGCAACTCCTGTACATACTTTAGCATTTATTAGCACATTTAAGGAGACAAGGAGAACAAGGCAAATACTCTCCTGCTTGATGACCTATATTGATTCCAAACTTTTGCTTTTGTCCCTAGAAAAAATGGCAACTTAGATTCCCCAATTCATTTTACAGATACCAGCACAATCCTACTGAAAAGCAGAAGTGAAACCTATTTAAAGTGAATTGAGAAAAATAAGGACATATTTTAACAGCACTTTCCTAATACTTGTAACATGCTAGTAACATACAGACTTTTAATTGCTTGTGTATCCTTCCCCTGAAGTACTAAAACTGTTAAAACTTAGCTTTGTGTAGATTTTCACAGTTAGTGACACTGAAATAGGTACATTGAAATACTACATGGTATTGAAACAGGAAAACCCAGGACAAAATAATGATACTGATGACCTAGTATATAGACAATTTGATCAAAAACATAGGAAGACAAACTAGCTTTCAAAACTTATACTGAAAGCAGTACAAAGAACTTTATGCTATTTTTCAGTTTTCCAAAGACACTTATTTTCCTGATCTTAATTGCATAATTGATATATTAACTAACAGGTATAACCATAGTATCAGTGTAAGCCAAGTAATAACTGCACACACAGACACAAATGACTGAATTATATTGTATTACTGCATCTGAAAAACTTCTAGGTATTTTCACAGTTAGACAGTAAAAGAAGCTAAAAGGCAGACATTCACTCTAACTACATTGTATTTCAAAGCATTTTCAAGCTTCCCATCTGATGTGGTCTAACACCAACACAAGTATTATAACTCACCACTCTGTGAGAAAAGTAGTCTTGTGCAGTTTGTATATATTGGCAATTTACATACTGCGGAGGGAAACGTGAAGATATCACAGAATTATGTTAAAATATCTCACACAAGTTCAAAGCACCACCTTTCAGCTCCTTGGTGAACAATGAAAACATCTTTCTAGAACTAAACCAACTTACATTATTCTTAACATAAAACTTAGTAGATTTTGGTGACAGCTTAAGTGGTGAACACCTCATTCATACCACCAAATGCTAAAGAAACTTGCTAAACATCATATCCATAGAGAAAGACTTTGGAAAAAATCTCATAAAAAGGAAAGAAGGTTAAAAAATTCAACTGCTGTTCATGTTTGATAGGCCTGATGCGGAAAAAACCTTATGCTTTGTGGATATAAATGTTACTGTCACAATTTAAGTTTTTTAGGAACACTGTACGAGAAAAATAGCTCAGACACTCTTTCCAAAAAAGACTCATCCTAGGAGAAATCAGCAAAAGTAATTCAGTTCTACTGAACTTCAGCTATGGCACCTGCTTTGTAATACTCAGGAAAAAACTCCAGGTATTTGTGATAATATTGCTGTTCACAAGCACACAATCAGCACCACCGACCAGACATCAAGTCAGCAGCACACTGGATGTATTCCATTCTGCTGCTGCAGCTGTGAGCAGAGCCAGCTCTCTTAGGACAGCTGACATGGATATAATAGGCATACCTACAACTCTGGTCATTTTAGGAATGCGGGAAAGACCCAGATATACCTTAAGGTATACCTTGAGATCAACCCAGGCTCTCGCAGTGCACATTAATGCTGTGCCAAGGTTTGCTTGGTTGGACCTGAGAACTTCTAGATTGTGCAGTTCACTTTCTAAAAGCCTTTAGGAGAATAAGAATCTCCATTTTAAAAAAGGAAAAAAAACCCCTGCAATGGAAATTTAGCAGCTTGACACTTCGAGCAAACATGCACAAGCTGTGCATTTGCTCCTTGTAGGAAATATAGAGAAATACAAGACCAAGACTGAAGTCTCATGATCGAAATGTGAACCAGCACTTTGGTTAATTTTAGCTGTAGTTAATAGCCTAGATGTGTGAAAGTTCACACTCTCAGTTCTCTCCAGTGATTTTTTTTCCCCCTTATCCAGTTAATGATCTGAGGCTTTCCAAAACGCCTGCTCCTCTTTAACAGATATTATATTAGACCTTCGCAGTAACTCCAAGTATTTCAGAACGTGTCAGAAGCAGCAATGAAGTGAACAATGTCCTTCTGTGATTTTTCCTCAAGCAAACTTTGCATGTATCATTTGTGCTTACTGTATCAATTATGTAAATTTGTCTTAGGAGTCTTAGAACAAGAACCTTCCTCTTCAGTAGTTGAATCAGCACACTTTTGCTTCTCTGTGCATTTTATCCATCTTTGAACAGGCCACACACCTACTTAGACCTGTATCTTCTCAGTAGTCTTTCAGTGATTTTGCAGTAAATGAAGATTGAACCAGCTGAGTATCTCAACATTGCCATGCACAGTCCAACCCCTTTTTCTTTTCTTTGCACATTAATAATTTCTACATAGGAAAACTGTTTTGTCAAGAAAAAACTCAGGACACATCTCTGACAAATAGAAAAAGGAAAGCATTTCATGTAAGAATACGGCAAGAAAAGAAACAGATATAAATATATATAAGAATTAAAATTGCTTATCTCTTTTTAAAGGAATTGTAAGCCTAGTGCAGTAACTGGAAAACAGGAATTTCAGGTAATTACACAACATCTGAGAAGCTTTACTGAGGAACTCCTATTCCAACACATCTTTGTTGAAGTCTCAACCCCAAGTCTGAAAGTTTGATGTCAAAGACCAGCTCTGGAATAATTAATATCTCATGCAATCTCTTTCATTACAGAACAGCAACTGATACCAGAAGAACAAGAGGAAGGAAGATGTTGCTCCCCCATTAAGTTCTAATTACAACAATGCTCATGCTGGAATCCTCAGTGTCTTGCAAAAGAGAGCTTAAGTTTCTTACTGCAAATTCTGGACAGCAAAAGCAGCTCCTTTTCATCTGCTCATCACACTAAAGTACTTTCTAGTATTAAAAAGTTAGGCTAGTACTTTTTCCATACTGTCACTCTGGAAATACTGTTATCCATGTTATATAACCGCAAAAAAAAAAAAATTTAAACAAAAGGGGATTTGAGAGAAAAAGCACTATGCAGTTGTGATGTTTGTATCTCTCTGAAAACTAGTTTACAAGTTTCCTGCTTCCCAAAGGATTAGGGGCATGCTTATGTGAAGGAGAAAAATGTACAAATATGAGTAGTAGCTGCATGTGTGTGGTAGTTTTGCATCTGCAACATTACCTTTAAAAACATTATATTTCTTCCTTTAAAACTGGTTGGAAAAACCTGAGATAGCTTAAGGGGGAAAAAAATAAAGTATACTTTATTGATGAGTGCTTCCTCACATTGGTTCCTCTCTAGTGACCAATACTCTTTTTGCTGCTTTGCTTTTGAAGATTAGTGAAATCAACACATTTTTCCCATTTGTCAAATAAATCCTAAGTAACTTCATCTGAAACATGATGTTATTCTTCAGTAGGCACAAATGTGCAATAGGGAAAGGTAATCTCTAAGTATTCTGTAAGGCATCTATGAAGGATTGCTTATGCCTTTAATTTCCCTCACAGAATCATACAACTTTTAAAGAAACCTAAGGCTGCAGGCTGTCAACACTGTTTAAGCTCTTAAATGCCACCATCAAGAATAAGAGTAAAGAAAACTAAAGCAATGCACGCTTCCCAAAGGGAGCTTACAAGCACAAAGCTTGCTTAATCACACAGCATATCTTTCTTAAATCTACTGATTTTAATCATTTTTATAATATTTTTCTAAAGCATTAGATAGGTACACAAAAAATATACAACACTATATTCCAGATAAGCAAATGAAATATGTTTTAATAAGAATACACAGTCATTTTCCTACAAGATTCACTGATGCATCTTCAGGGCAAAACTGCCCAGGTTGAACTGTAATAATCTTTCCACTGCACACAGGCTTATCCCTCAGAACTGATGCCTAGGTTTTGGGGAGAGTTGCCCATTTCCATCCCCTTTTCAATTTTTAGAAATAATTGTCTAAGACAAAAAGCTATGACTATTTATATCATTAAAATCTGATCTCTTTATATCAGTATATGTAACTTCCTGTCTGAAAACTATTGCTTTTAAAATGCTTTATCTTTAACACATATACAAGGCAGCAATCACTTAAAATTTCTTTTTACAGAGATTGTAATTTGGATTTTTTTTGCTAGTGGAAAGAAGCTTTTTGTCCCCGCTGCCCAAGAAATTATGAGTTTCAATCTCTGTCTTATCTTATTTTATGATCCCCAGACAGGAATGACAATCAAGACATACATAAATATACACATAGGCAGTAAGAACTTTGATTTCTAAAAGGAAGCCATCTGAAGCATGTAATAGACTTGACAGTCTCCTTTTAAAATCAAGATAGGTTTTTATCACTTGTCCTTTCAGAAACCTTAAGATTATTTAAAAGCTCTTATGTAATGGAAACAGATGACAACTTTCTGAAGCCTAATGAAAAAAGACAGATGATGTTGAAGAGAGTGATGAGAGAAGAGATGATGTTGAATAAGCATTCAAGGGAGTATAAAAGCCTCAGCTAGCCCATGGGAATTATTCATTCACGTTTTTATTTATAGGAAGATACTATGGCATATTCATCTAGAAGAGAGGCTTCAGATAATGGGAAGTCTAACCAATTAGAGAGCTGTAAAACACTACCAGAAGGAGTAACTGACAGAATATCTAAGACAGACACTCCTATACGTAAACTCTTAAGACATTCAAATAGTGTGATTCAGAAACTTCTCTTTCTCCAGACTGGGAGCCACTGAAAGACATATCTAAAATAAGAAACAGTAATCCCATTATCCCTGCAAGGGTTGTACCACTCACAGAAAGGGTGCACCACAACAGCAAGAAACTCCAGTGATGACTTTGCTGTGCAATGTATGTGGCGCTTTACATCCAAAACACCTAATTTTGTTTTACAAGAGCAGATTTCTGTCTCTATTGTTTTTAGGATTTGATTTTGCTGGGTTATTTTTCCTCTGATCCCCCAGAGCTATCCAGTTCCTTACGTCAAGATATCATCCCTGACATTTCACACCACTTCCATTAGTTTCCCTAAAATTTCTACCTTCCTTAATTCAAATCTCCATCATCCTCACAAGAAAAGTAAAAGTTGAAAATTGATGAGATGGAGAAGGGTTCCCCTTGCACACAAGAACTGCAGAGTGTTTTGCTGGAAAAAAAATGTTCGTTGGATAAGCAATATAAATGTCATAGCTATTACACTCCAATTTTCATCTTATGCCTGTATACTCAAAGCTCCAGCATCACCTTAAAGCTCATACATTTCCCTGTATGAACAGTGAAGGAGGTTAAATCCATGAAGAGCTGGAAGAGGTACTTCACAAACACAGGCAATGGGAACAGTTGAGAGGGGTTAATTTTAATATAAAAAGATTTAGCAATGCTAAAACTCTGCAGGAGGCGACAGCATTTTTCAAAGCTGCTTTAATTGGTACAGTGAAAGAAAACTTTCAAGGCTTGTAAAAGTTTGTCTTTGTTACTCAGCTCTTTGGGAAGACGAGCCTTTCTACAGAGGAGAACATGCCATTTCTCCTTTCTTCTATGCTTTGAAGTAATGTGTCCAGAGTATCTAGAGAAAGCAATTTTTATTTGGAACAGCTTTTAATAACAGGCTATGTATCAAATATTTTTACAGAAAATTATCCTTACCAAAAAAAAAAAACAACCACTTAGTTTTGACATGTACAAAACAGGGACAACATGACTTTCACAAATATCAGATCTGCATCACAGGATAAGCTGGGTTATTCCTGACAACAGAAAACTCACATTATTTGAGTATTATCAGGTGCAACATGAGCTCATTGCAAGACACTGCAAGCAAAATTTAGACACACTGATAGAAGCTAGAACTCTCCAAGACCCAGATTTATGTACTACAACTCAACAGAACGTTCCCAGATGGGTGTGAAAGCAGCAGAATAATGGAAAACACACTCAAAATAAGCCCTTCAGAGAATGCACACTGGAAGCATCCTACATGTAGTCAGTTCTGGAGGGTTTATATGCTATTCAAAACAACTTGCTAGTCAGGAAGTTGTGCTGCTTGGAGGTGCTGGACCTGAATTTGTACAAGCTCAGCTCTAGCATTTCAGTGTCCATTGGTATGTATCCAGCTCCCAGTTACATTGCTCAGATATTTACTCCATGGCTCTCCACTCCTTCAGTGCACAGTATGGCCTCAGCCTTCCTGTCACAACACTGCACAGTGCTGATCCCAAGCAACAGAGAAGCCAGTGAGGATGGCTGCTCTGCTGGATCTCAGGCATGAATGAGGCAGAAGCTTGGGGGTGGGAAGGCTGAATGAAGGCAGCCTTAGCTGCAATGACCATGAGATGCTGATGGTGTCAGAGACAACAGGAAGGTCTTGTACCATAAGTACGAAAAGGAAAAATCAGAGCCTGCTGAATGGGGCAGGAGGTCCAGTGACACAGACACGGAAAAGGCTGAGGTAATAGTACCTCCTTTGCCTCAGTCTTTCTTTACCAGCAAGATAAACCTTCAGAGGCCAGAGAAGATGGTGAAAGACTCCAGCAAGGAAGATCAGCACTGGGAAGGACACCTAAGCAAATGGGTCGTACCGGACTCCATGGCTCCTGATGAGACACATCCACAAGTGCCAAGGGAGGTGGGGGATGTCATTGTGAGGCCATTCAATCTTGAAGAGATTATGGTGGTTGAGAGATGTGCCTGATGACTGGAGGAATGCAAATATGTCACTCCCACCTTTAAAAGGAGCTGGACTGAGGGATGGTCAGCCTCACTTCAGTCCCTGGGAGAGTGAAAGAATAACTGATCCATGAAACCACTGCTAGTCACGTGAAAGACAAGGTGATCAGTACTGCTGAACATAGGTTCATCAAGGGGAAACTGACTGACCAACCTGACACACTTCTACAATGAAATGACTGGCTTGACAAATGAGGGAAAAGCAGAGGATACTTCACTAAGGCCTTTGGCTCTTGCGTCTCAAGATCGTCAGACACTCTTGCTATAGGAGTGGTGTGTGGATCTAATGAAAACCAACAAAATCCTGAATGGATAGTCTAAAGAAAATGGAGCCAGGTCCAGTGAAAGGACAAGAGGCAACAGGCATAAACTGAAATATGGAAGTTCCCTCTAAACATCAGGGAACAGTTTCTCACCATGATGGTGATTAAGCACTGGCACAGGTTATCCAGAGAGGTTGCTGAGGATTTATCCTTGGAGATACTAAAAACATTGCCTTGCTTCTCGAGCTCTTTTGAGAACTTCTGTCTCACACAAGCTTTTCACGCTTCTCAAACACTGAAAACTTTATGATCACGCGAAGAACCTGATGCAGAACAGTGCTAATGAGGCTTACAGAGATATGAAATTATTCATCTTTGTTATAGGAGCTGTTTCCAGTGCTGAGCACCTGGGCATCCATCTCAGGGCCAGAAGAACTCGAGGAGTTGCATCTGGCACTCCATTACTCTTGCCTGTCCTCCCCCTCTTTCACCCAAATATATTCCAAAACTTCTAGAAAAATCCCAACAGCATGCCAGTCCTGCCTCCACCATCATAGCACTAGGACACAGAGATGAGTAGACTTGCTATAATGAGATCTACTTTTCCCATCATTTTCATTCTCTGTTGCCTCAAATCCAATCCATTGCTTCCCAGGTGCAGCTGTGGTGGTGATAATCAATCACTGCGTCCTCCAGTGTTTTATGTACTGATGCATTAGCTCTCAGAGAAAAAAGGACCACAGCCAAACAAACCCAGGCTATACATTATAAAGACAAGCTATTAAGCGATCTATCTTTGCAAATCTGCCAAAAATTTGAATTCCTTCTCTCTGGACAACCAGAAAACAGTGAAAAAACCAGAAAACAGGAACAGTTTCCTGTGGCTGGAAGAGTTTCCACAGTGCCATCTTTCTCATTATGAATTTGGGAAGAGGATTCCATGCAAAATTCTGCAAAAGGAAAAGCTTCTCAGGGGCTACTCAAGGTTTCTGGAAAAAAACTCTGTAGAATCCCAGAGGCTTGCTTTCTACAACTTCCTTCAGGTTCATCTGAATGTATCTGGTTCTGTGCCTACATTTCTGTATGTGGATAAAACACAATTTCAAGCAAGAACACACCACATGACCATTGAAAAACAGAGATTATGGTAATTAATGACTAAGACTCTACTGAGAACAGAGTGAATGCATGAATCATATACAACTTTCTGATTTTCTCAATGTAGTCGCAGCTCATGTATCTAAAGCTAAAGATGGTAAAAACTGCCTGTTAGGCTCTTCCCTGAGTAAGAAAATGTTTGTACACATTACAGATAATTAAGCTGTTGGGCTGCTTGCTTTCCTAGGTAAGCATCCTAAGCAGAGGAAAGGACTTTTAAGTATTTCAGCTTTTCACTTCTAAGTCTTGCAGGTTACAAATGCAATTTATATATGTAGCCAAGAGAAGACTTTTCAATACAAACTGTAATTTTTCAGTGTAACTGGATGACAGTAGTGTTACAGACAACATTATGGGAATAAAACTAACTGTAAAATTGCAGAGAAGACTTCTCTGAAAAAAAAGGAGGCAAATCGCAATGACATCTTTCCCCTACATACTGAGTATTCAAATTCCTTTTCTCAAGTATTTTTCTTAGTTTTCTTGACAACTGGATGCACACTGTTTACCAATAAGACTAATCAGCAACCGGAAACACAACTGTAATTTAGTCTGCAACTTAACTGAAGCTGTAGCAGGTATATTTTCGGTAACAGCTTGAAACTTTGGGCCATTAAAATCATTAACAAGCTTGAAGATATGAATGACTCATCTACTTCAGTGCTTTCATATAGAAACTGTGAATGCATTCATTTGCTTATACAGCTGGTTTTACCATTTATCAGTGTCATGCTTATAGTTTAAGTAATTTAACCCCTTGAAAACTTAAAATAGCGTATTGCGATGTCCCAACATTTAAATGATCAAGAAATTACTGCAAAATTGTGTTCATTGTCTAGATATAGGCATATCAAAAGAGATTAAAAACAGGAATCCAACTCTATAAGCATATAAAAGTTTAAACAGAGTAATTCCAGTGACTTTTTAACTTTTGTCCTACTGACACTGTATGCACTAAGACAGTACATTTGGGATTCATACAAGTGGGCCTTACAGCTGATTAAGGCAGAAATAGGGTTTTAATCTGAGCTCTCAGTTCATTCTATGGATTGAAGATGCATTAGTGGCTGGCCCAGAGCAAGCTCTTGGAGTGAAACCCCAGCTTACACTGACCTAAAGGAAATAATGAATCCTGAGATCCCTTTGGGAGCCTCGCCAAAGCATTGCTTCAAAAACACACTCCTCACCTGGGTTAAAACACTAATGGAGTTACACAACCTCCAAGAATCAAGGGCACCCTCACTACCATTTGCTTCTTGGCTGAGTACTTACTTTGTATACAGAAACGTCTTCATTTCTCACAACTGCTTTCAAACATTTGCCACTAAATGTCCTATACTTTCCTCTCTGATTTACTCCTGAGGAAATCTGAAATAAATAATATATCCACTTATTTTGTGCTTTTGGTAATTGTTTCCTTATCAGCCAGAGTAGTTCAAACTATACTTGATGATTTAAAAGCTTTTAGACCTGTCCACATTAATTTTTCTATATGAGATCATAAAGCTCAATTTGTTAAATGAAGAATAAAATAAAAAGTTCCTCTACCACAGCAGAAGTAAACTAAACACAAAATCTAAAAGTGAAGGACACACAGACCAGATGTGGATGTTTAAGATATTAATGGAAAGATTAACTTTTCTTTAAAAACCTAACAAATTGATATAGATTTTATCTCAAAAATCCCACATGGGAACAGTTCACTGTTTGCAGTCCACAGTGCAGAATATCAAATTAAGAAGAAAAATATTTTTTCACCAATTCTGAGGTGTTTTTACATGTATTTGAGAATTCCATTCAATTTTTCCAAAAAGCAGTGCCAACCTCCTTTCTAATAGCGTTCCCTCTTGCAACAGATCTCCCAGATACCCTTTTATATGTAGAAATTATTTTTTCTTTGTTTTTAAATAGAAATGTAATATTTCCCTAAACTATTAATTCAGCTAGGCATGTCAGACATTTTTCTCCTCTTTACTATAAAATTAAATAATGTATTGAAAATAGCACCCCACATTTATACTCCTTAGAGCACACCTACCTACCAGTAACTTCCAGCATCTTTCTACCTTACTGGATTTTCAAGGGTGTAGAACATCCCTCTACATCTTCACCTTCTCCTGACATGAATGCCACAGAAACATGAAATAACTCTCATGAATGCCTTTTTCAGCCCAATTGTTTCCATATGATTTAAAGTTGGCCTTCCAGCTAACATGACATAGATACACCTCACAGCTTTGGAGAGGGAGGAAAAAACCACAAGCTCTAGCTTTATAGGGTGGTCATTATAGCAGAATGGAGACTTAACTAAATTTAATACTGAGAAAAAAACCCCTGAAAATCATATTTTTAGCATAGAAAAACCTACAGAGACCTTTCCATTAAGTAAAGGCTTCCTAGGAAGATAATACAGAACAAAGCAGAGTGATTTTGGTATAATCCTTTCATGGCAATGAAATTCTGAATCCTTTGTAAAAAGCTATTTAAGAAGCACCCAACAACATGCATCTGAGCAAACTCCTGCAAGGCATCCAACAAAGACATATTAGCCAGTTCAGACACAGTAAACAAGCAGAATATTACTGCCATTTTATAAATGCCATTATTTGAAATACTGGGTATAAAAGAGTCAGATAATTAAATCTTAAATTCAAAAAGATTCCATGAAATGTTAAGTAAGTAAATGTTAAGTGGAGTAACTTTGAAACAGAATGGAACATATCTAAAACCTTAAATGACCTGAAATGTAGACCTAAAGAGAGAATCCCTTGTGACTTTGACCAAATCTGTGTGTTCATTATACTCCTTTCTGCTCAGAGAAGAAAAAACCTCCAGAACAAAAGCAAACTTTAAACAGAAGTGAAAAATACTCCATAAATAGCTAAAGGCTGAATATTGTCTGACCAGCTGGAAGGCACCTAAGGAGTTAGGGATCCCTCATACTGTTAACCCTGTTTAGTGAGCCTGGCAAACCTCACTGAAGAGCAAGTGTTAAGATGCAGATAAACTGTTTCGCAGCTCTTTTAGAAGGTATCTTACCAGTGGAAAAACACTGGCATATTAAGCTGAAAAAGAAAGCAGAATTCTGCAATCCCTCTGCACAGGAAGCAGTCCTTTCCTCTCACTTGACTAAGTGACTTGCCCACAACAGTTCTGCTCTTGAATGTAAGATGACTGGTAACTTTGTCCTATGGGGAGACAGCGACGAGGAGCAAGTGGCCAGCATAGTAACTTGCTTTTTGAGCCACGAGTAACAAACAGGCCTCACACTTCTTCTGGTTGCTGCAGACATAAAAAGTAGTTCTCCTCTTAAAAAATTATTTCACATTATTTCACATGGTGGAAAGATCCCAACTCTTTGCCCTGCCCTTGGCTCTAAGAAAACACACAGACGAGCACTGCCTACAGGTGACAGCTTCCTCAGGGCAGAAATCATGCTGGATCCCCCATCTTGCTCTAACAAGAAGATAAAAAAGGCAAGGAACTTCTCTTATCAGAGAGCTTAAAACCTATATTCTGTAGTAGTTTTAAATTAATTACAGAATAATTCAGCATTTCATAAGAAAACCCAATGATGCTTAATCTCATTAGTGAGAAGAAAAATCTGTCTTCTACTGTCACTGTTACAGGACTTGTACTGTCATAGCCATCTGAATGCTTGTATTCTCTATTGTAAAAGCCTTCAAACACTCCTTCAAAAGAAAGACTGTCTTAGCAAATTATGTTACTTCACCTGCAAATGAAACACTACTCAATATATGTAATATTTTTGAGGTCACAGTATAAGAATGACTTCTTTTAGAAGTGTGTTTACAGCCAAGTGATATAATTGGCATCATTTTAAAAAAGAGATCTAAAGATAATAACTGGGGTGATAAAACAAAAACATGATGGCACGTAGATGCAGCTTCAACTGTAACATTTCCAGTAACATTTCCTAATTCCTTTCTCTTGAAAATTGTCCAAATTGTCCAGTAAACCAGGTGCCAAGAGGGCCTGAAAAAGGCACACCCTTGATACATAAACTATCAACTGAGATCCAGCATTTGTTTCCATTTATTCCATCTTCTAGAACCGGGATCTGCAATTTGAAAGTAAGTTGTTGATTCAATGTAGCAGAGGGTAGAGTACTTGGGACTACACATACTTGGAAAAAAAATCGTCAATTAAAATGGCTTCCAAAAGCTGTTATTACCTCAGTATTGATTTTCTTGGGTGGAAATTTTTGGTATCAAGAAAAAACAGAAACAGGAACAAGAGATCTTTCAAATATATGAAAACTTATTTTTAATATATAAGTACAGAAGCAAATTACACTTTGCATGCCCAGAATCCTCTTCCATTTTGGAGTCTTCATCAAAATCACTTCCAAACAGGAATGACATTAAAATTTTGCAGAACAGCCGGCTAATGTGAAAACAGCAAGATGTGCTGCCAACAGAAGTGCTTCTCTTTAGAGGCTGATCCTGGATTTCAGTCTGGAGTGTTTCACCGTTGCTTCTGGGAAAAAGCCTCACTGAAACTGCAGTAATTTTTTAATTGCTTATGTGGACTACATCAAAGAGTCTGTTTACTTCAAACTGTTAGAAATGTAAGGAAATTTAGTCATTTAAACACACTCTCAGCTTGCAGTAATTATGAGAACAATTATTATGCCAAGGAAAAACATGTACCAGAAGAAATCAAGAAAAATTTCTACTTTGGAGGTTGAATGCAATCAATAGTTTTGGGGAAAATGAAGTTGGTGAAAGTTTCAGCTCTTAATGCCTCAAAATGGTCCTCTGAATAGCCATTTAAACTATCACAAGAGTACTGTACAGACTTGGAACATGCTGGCCAATCTAGGTGTTGTATTACCATATAAGTTAAGTTTTAAACCTAAGAAAAAATGACTTGTAACAACCTTGCAACTTGCAAAAAATCAGTCAGAATTTGGTTATGTAAAAATATATTCATTGCATTGCCTTATTACCTGATGGATGCTTTCTTCTCCCAGATGTTTAATTTAGAAAGCTGAATTAGACTGAATTTACAGGAAATTAATCATGGGAGACAAATTTGGGCTGTTCTCTGTGAAGCAGAATCAAACAATTTGAAACTTTTTAAGTGTAATCATCTATAAAATTGGAGCCATCACATCATCTTGAGCTTCCTTAACATGCTTCACCTTAAGAAAAGAATTTGCAGGGAAACACCTTCAAACTGACAAATACCACCTACCACTGCAAATTCTTAAAGTAAATCAGCCTTTCCCACAACTGGGAGAGGAGGTGGTTGCCTGTCAAGGATCTCTACTTTGCAGAGTTTAGGTCTGTTTTTTTCCCTACTCAGTGATTACATATTCTCTTTAAAGGCTGAGTGGGTTTCCTGCTTTGTTAAGGAGACATATTGGATCTCTCTAAAACAGAGTGAGATGCTCATTAAAATGCATTAAATGCACTGAAGTAGGAAAGCAGCATTTACTTACCAATTTTCATCAAGGAACAACAATGAGTTGCTGCTCCTATCAAACATACTTCGATTGATTTGGGATTCATTATCTCATTGCCAAAAATCAATAAATGGGCCACATTTGCTTCCTTTGGTTTTCCAGCAATTCTATGCAGAGATCTTAAATCCCCTGAACAAGCTGCAAGACTCAAGCTCATTCACCAACGTTTAACTGAAGTGCTGCCTCTGTAACATGAAGATAGATGGAATAAGCTTTGAGGGAATAGTCTTTAAAATGAGACACGTTCCTCTGTAATTCCATGGCTGCTGACACAACAGGCCCACAGCCAAAACCACAGTGCAGCTTTAGAAATGCACTGATCCTCTAGCTCTGGCCAATTCCAATAATGAACTCTGGTTCTTACTGAGGGAGTCTGAACAGGAGATTTTCAGAAGGACCTATTGTGCATGACAAAACTCTAATGGCTCCAGAAATGTAAGTACTTTAGAATAACCACACATCACAGAATTCAGATTGTAAGTTTGAAATAAGGATGTGGGAGAAGCTCTATCAATGAGAGCAAAATTAATTTGAATTTTCTTGAGACAAATAACATTTTCCAATTACTTGCAAATGCAATCTATTTTTTACTTTAGGATTTATTCACTCCAGAGTTAATGTTTTCCTGAACATCCAAGCACTGACCACATACAGAAATTTCTGATCTCCTTCACTTTTGCAGTTACAGATATCACTGAGTGTCCCCTTAAATAAAATCTATTCTAAGGGAAAGGAGATAATGAAAGATTTAGTTCTTAAAACTAACTTCACACAATACATTGTTTTCTAGGGTGACCTTACACAGAAGCTCTTTAACAGACAGATTGCTTGATGATTAAGTGAGCTATGCTAATGCAACAAATGATCCAGGAGGCAGGAAATGATGACTTTAAATCACCAATATTTCTAAATTTAGATCTTCAGTTCTTCTGTACTGTAAAAATCAAATCAACAGCATACTCACATCAACTAGAAAGGAATTCTGGAAGACTGTTCAGTGTAATAACATTAAAACTTACTAGTAAAACAATGCAAAGCCTTGCTTGGGTAAGAAAACAGAGGAACCATCATTCCTTGGCAAAATCGTTGAATTTCTAGAATTATTTCGTCAGCCATATTTGAGATGTGCTGCTGGCTATTAAGGGTACTTTCAAGAAGTCTTTGACCACATACCAGATAGTTCCTTGATATGTTTTGAATGGTTTGTCACTGCAATTGTTTTTGAAAAATATCCCAGACTGTAACAAATCTGAGTCTGACAGCATGGGAAGCACTGAGCTGTAAAAAAATTAGGTCCCAACATTCTCAAAGTAAAGTGTCTCAAGACTGGGAACTGGAATAAAGTTAGAGTGACAATGAATATACTTTCAACTGAGATAAAAGATGTCACCAACAAAATTTTACACTGGAGTTTGCAGCAATCTTTTCTGTCACCAAAAAAGAAAGAAAAACTGTAATTTCTGTCTTCTAGAAGAGTGGCTGTTGTAAGGAAGTACTATGATATTCAAAAGAAAACGCTCAGAAATCAAAATATCAGTGTTCCTTTTAAAATTCTAGTAAATGTGTGCTGAAAAGATAGCTGAGAGATTTCTGAGGCCCTGAGCTTAATTTTCCTTGATTATAAGTTAGCAGTGGATCTAGGAACAAGGCTGCATTTTCCCTCCAGTAGGAGCCATCAGTTTTCTCAAGGTTTTTTTTTTTTTTCTACGCTTGAGAATTTCAGAAGTGGCACCAATCAGAGAAATGATTAAGGTATTCCCTAAGTTTCAAGACTGAAGACTAATACTAAATGTAAGCACTAGATTTTTTTTTTAAGAGCTATGGCTCCAGCATCAGTAACTGCTGGAAAGGTGTTGAGGAGCAGCAGAAACCTACAATCTCTGTAGGTCTCTAATAGGAATGAGCTGAGGCAGATTATAAGAGTAGTGGATCGTATCTGGACTGTTTCTTGTTCATCTTCTGCTCTTCAGAGTCTGTTTTTACATTACCCCTCTTATATGGTATCTCTTTAGCACATACAACACAGACTGAACATGAAAACGTCAATTTAAAGCATCAAACTTAAAATGTAATTGGAATGACAGGCTCCTTTCTTATCTAGCAGAATTTCCTGCCTAGTAGACACTGGGTCAGCATCTGAACCAGCACTTTGTATGTTTCCCAGCATGCCATTCAAACTCAATCCTGAATGCAATTTAGCAAACTAACTGACAAGGAAACTCTTAAGAGGCAGAGAGACTGAAAATAGAAGTCACTTCAGAAGCTGCTCAAAGACTTCATCCCAGCAAGAACACTACTATGTCTATACAGCTTCTGAGTGAAGTAGTATTGCCAAGCTTACTTAAAAAGCCTTCCTGTATATAGAATAAAACTTGATTACAAATGCACTTGCTCTATCTTTCCACACCATATTTGGGGAATAGTATTTAGCTATATTTATAAATGGTACTCTTTCTTTCGTTTGGTTTCCAGAAATTGGTATGTCTTCCACACAATGAAACAGCACAGTATTAGGATGACTGAACAGTGACATGCCACCACCATGCCTTGCTGCTTCAAGCTGTGTTCTAAAACATTGATCATTTGCTTGCCATTCGTTTTCCAAACTTCATTTAGGAGAAAATTTTTAACTATCCATTTGAGACAAATCAAATTCTAATAACCTTCAGACCTTTTTGTGAAGAAGTTAAATGATTAGAAATACCCATGATAAACTAAAAGAAATACCCATGATAAGCTAAACCAAAACCATGCAAGCTTCCCCTGTAGCTCCTTCTCCAATAAACCCAACACACAGCAACATTATTACCCCAATCAAAATCTTTCCATAAACATTTATATATCACATTCTGTGGCAGTTTTTCTCAGTTTCTCTCATACCATCTTTGTTAGAACAAAACTCAGAAAAGTTAAAATAATGTAAGCCCGTTGCTTAAGACCTACTTACTTATCTAGTACTTATATACCTTGAAGTATAGGATGATGACTCCTCCAATCTAAATTAAAGTCTTACATTGCTTACTCTGAATTGTTAAGCTTAAAAACCACTAACAGGCTGCAAACTGAGAACCGCTTATTATCATATTTAACATAAGCACTTAGTTTAGTAAGTTCTAGTATACTAGCAACTTGGTTGATACTCATTATCCAACAGTGCTGGGACACTAAAATCAATTTTGAAGAAGAGATTAGCAAGTTAAAACTTCTAAGTGGAAAAGCATTCCAACAACTTCATTGTTACGAATGACCAACATAAAACAATCTCAAAAATTCAGGACAAAAAAGGCATAGCTTTCCAAACCATGCTTAATTTTACTTAAAGTGACACTGCAGAGGACATGGTTCTTTATCTAACACAGGACCGCACCAACTTTGAAAGAAGTGCATTCAGTTGCTTTCAGTTCTTTCTGAAGAGGTGATAATCTGGTTCTCAACAAGACATTTACCAAGACTACTTCCTTAAATAAATCCCAAAGCATAGCACAGGTAAGCACGGCAGCTTCACAGACTTACAAGAAAAAGTTGGCTACATATAGTTTAACATCAGATTGCAAATACCAGATAGTAAGAAAGCATGCTGAATAGCACAAACACAATGAAATATCATTAACATTTCTTAGATTTGAAAAATTTATACCTGGGTAAACTGCCTGTTAAACTTCTTTCACTTGATGACGATGATGATGATCCGGGTCTCTGATCTGCCTTCCTCCCTAGAGTCTCTGCTGCACTTGTCTGAGGTTTTTCACGTTCCTCTTCTGGCTTTTTTTTTTCAGTATCGCTTTCGTCACTGCCTTCTCCTAAGATGTCATCCACCTGCCAAAGAGTGGAGGAGTCAGTTTATCTTCCAACAGACTACTCTGTATTAATCTTTCATAATTATTGGATCACTCTTCAATAATCATTAAGAATATGCTTCAAGTTTCCTTGGCCTGCTCTGTCAAGATTTAAATTAAACACCAATGTCTTCAACACAGCCTCTGTAACAACTCTAGCAATATTTTATTCAAATAAAGTATATTTATTCTATGCTTAGTTTAAGGTACATATACATATTATCACATACATGATAGTCACATTAAAAACTATTATAAAAAGAGTGCTGTCTCTTCTGTAATTAAAGGCATAGATGATTTATACTATTGCAAAATACTGATGCATAATTTCTACTAGATACATTTTATATTATAACATACAGAATCACTTGGGCAAGGCCCAAAATCTCTAGTAAGAATTCTTATATTTACAGGTATTCCTTTATACATATATAATTGTAAAGAAGTCTGTTTCTAAATACAGTATGAATGAAACAGAACGTACAAACCCCATTTTAATACATTGTCTGCTTCTGCTAATTAATAAGGACAAATCTATCAAAAAGCTTGCCTATTTTGTTAAATAACTCTTTGTCTTTTGCTTTTGAAAAGTTACCACAGGATTTGACAGTCCTCCAGAATCCTATGAATTTGCTGTGACAAGTCTGGATCTGCTGAAACCATCACTAAAAGCAAATCATAATCATAAGCCACCCTAATGAGCTTCAAAAGGTTATATTCTCTTTGAGTTAGCATTCAACCTTCAGAAAGAGATAAAAACATAAGTGAAGATCGTCCAGTCTCTCAATTTTTGTGAATGGCAGTAGACATGGAAATAAGCCATATGTGAGCATTTCTCTATTGATATTTAAGAATTTTTCTTAGAAGCAGCTTATCTCCACATAAATTATGCTTCACTCCTATTCATTGTTCTCACTAATCCACACCTGCTTTATCAAAAATAATAATCTCTGCATGGAAAATAGACTAAAAGGTTTTATGTTGTTTATCTGTTGCTTTTACATGAATAATCCCAAACGCTAAAAGAAAGCTGTAAGAAAGTCACTTATATCTGGTTATTCATAAATAGACCTTTAATTTCTTTGTTTAGCTCATTAAAATTAGGAACTGCAAACCAGTTTAGCGCATCTAAATCCAGATAGCAGTTTCAGGTAGAAACCACAGGAATTGCTGTGTCAAATGAAATTACATCAGTCCAAAAAAGTCTTTCCTGTGAGCAGAAGTTATCATACACATGGCAAATAAGAATGCAGTTAAGGGTCAGGGAGAGGGAAAGCACTGCTAGAGATAAGGCATCAGTGAACCAAAGAGAAGAATGTGAAGTACACGGGGATTTTTCTGTATGTACAGAACACAGTGGAAGTCTCAAGTGTTTCAAGTGTTACAGTTTGGGATGGGATGGCAGGAATACCCTGCCTCTATAGCTTTGGTAGAAGACACTCCAGGTAGCTGTCATGGCCAGCAATTGACAGCACAGATCCACAGCTCTAACTACTCCTTTCCTGCAAGTCTCTACCATTTAAAATTACAGTCTTTCATTCCAAAAGCAATACTTCTCCAGAAAGATTTATATTGAAAACTGAGTTCTCACTCCAAATATGTTAAGTTTTCAAAGGTTAAAGTTAGGTTGATAGACATTCAGTATTACAGATGCATCTCTCAAACTCAAGTTTGATAGTATTTTAAAATCTACTTTATATGAACAGTTTTGGCAGACTAGTAGTCTAGTTATTACCATGTTTGTTTTTCTTTCATCCTGTACAATGATAATATTGTTTGAAATCTGAAATGCCATTTAATATTAGAATTACTAAAATTAGTTGTACACATACATATGCCATTTCTCTGGAAGGCCATATAAAATGCATGTATAAATCACAAAAATAGATCAAATTTGGAAAATCATTGGATATGAAAACGATGTGGAATGGTCCCAACAAATGGATTCCTGCTTAATTATTGACTAAATTGCAGAAGTGTTGACAAATATAAGCATTGCATCTTCATCTTCCACAATTCTCAAAAGAAATGTAAAACAAACCATATTTTCATTGAGGCAGTGAGATTTCAGCTCATGACAGTTGAACAAGTTAATAGGCAAAAAAACTTCATTAATAGCTAAACAACAATTATCTATACCTATCACTAACTCTGAACAAGTAAGAAAGTTCAAGGAACAAAGGGAGCCTTTAATCTGATTCAGAACATGACAGATACAGATGCACCAAGTAACAACTATAGTTTCAGGTTAAGTGATTGGATTTTATATGATTAATATAGATGGAACGTATAACACGTCAGAAGAAAATGCCAGCTAATACCAAATCTTACTGGTAAGATAGAGTGAAGGGCTGCTTACTGCTTTAACCCACAGCAGCTACCTTTGAAATAGACTTTTATAACCCAGCAACAATGATTAGCATTGAAAAAGAAAAATTATTCATCCCTTGAAAATGACAAAGTTGTTCAATTCAGCAAGAGAATCAAAAGCCTCACTCTTTAAACACTTAATTATAAAAGCCAGTCAAAGTCCTCATGTGACAAAGCTGGTTTATTTCTCATTTAGGAGGAGCAGAGCATACATTCATGCAAAGTATAAAGAATCAAAGAGCAATCAGATTTTTAGTCTCATTCTCCAATTAAGAGCTGAAAAGTACCAAATGCTTTGCTAAAAGGAAAGTCAAAGCCTTCTGTAGTACTAACTAAACCAGATCAGCTGAAAGTGATTTTACTCCTGAAGTTTACACATTCAAAATGAATCAAGACCCCAAGAAAAACACCAAAAAAGAAACTGCTATGAGCAACTTCAGTTTTTCCTAAAGTTACAGGCAATGTTTTGATACAGCTTTGTGGGTATGACAGAGAGCTATGATGATACATTTTTAGAAGTAATGCAAACCACAGGCAGTAATTTCACGATTATAACCCGCACCTGATTATAACCCGTACATACGGGTAGCCAAGAAGACCATGGGGTTTGTCCATATATAACCTGCACCCCGAATATAAGCCGCACCTTACTTTGGCAGGGTACATGTGCAACAAAGTAACGCCGTGGGCCCCGGCGCTCTTCACCTGGCCCAAGCTTTACGCAAACGTCGTAGCACAACCAGGAGCCCGGCAGCAGCCGTAGCTGCAAAGCCAGAGCTGGGCTGCCTTATGCAAATGTCGTAGTGGAATCGGCTCACCTGTGAAGCCAGGCGAAGAAAGGAAAACACTACAAAATCCAGAAAGAAATAATACACTTTTATTAAACTTTTAGTCAGCTTCATCCTCACTCGGGTCTTCATCCTCTTTGAAACCTTCAAAGTCTTCGTCCTCCGTATCCGAAATCATGAGTTGTGCGAGGCTGGCATCCAGCAAACCCGAACCCTTTTCGGCTGTACCTTCCTCGTCAGACTCCTCACTTGCACTACTGTCGTTCCCGCCGCTTGTTGGTCCCGGAATGATGTCCGCCTTCCTGTACTCTTGCATGACAGTTTGGAGGGATACCTCACACCAGGAATCCACTATCCACTGGCACATAGTGGTATTGCTTATCCGGTGCATCCTCCCAGTCTTTGTGAAGGAGTGGGCTCCTCCGGACATCCAGGCTTCTCACCTAGCTCGGAGTTTGGCTTTGAACAAACGGATTATACTTATGTCCAGTGGCTGCAGGTCTTTTGCATGGTTGACTGCTTTTACTTTAAAATCTGCACTGTAGGTTAGTCTCCTCTGGGGTGGAGCCATGTCAACGAGGCATGTCTGAATTCTTGGAGTGTCAGGCTTCAAACGTTGGACTGGCAGGCTTCAAATCTCGGAGTGCCTCAAATTTCGTGTCCTGTGCATGAAATCTCGGGGCGCCGCGTCCGAAAAATAGAGTAGGAGTCCCTGCTGCAGCCCCCCCGCCCCCAGTGCACCTGAAGCCACAGCTAGCCCAGAAGCTTTTATCTGACTGGTTTACAGTGGTCAGAAACACGTGATTTTGACAAATCGCCACACAAATCCGTACTGGAAATAACGTAGCCAAAGCGACTGCAACACATACAGCTGAGTGTCAGGTAACTTCCGGGTTCGCTATTCTCCTGAAATTGTCCATAAACCGCACCTGATGATTAGCCGCACCACTGGCGTAGCCTGATTTCTTCAATGAAAATGGTACGGCTTATAATCATGAAACTACAGTATTTAAAAACAATAAGGACCTGTGAATAAACTCTAATTCTTGTTTTTCAACTAGCAAATACTTTAGGACTCAAGATGTAACAGAACTGAGAAGCTACCTTCGACAGCCAACAGGACATTTCCAATTGCTTAAAAGATGCCTTAAAAGTGGTACAATTGTCTAAAACACCTCTTTACTGGAATTAAAGAAAAAATGCTGCAAAAAGAGTATGTTTGATAAACAGCAGGAAATTTTGTGCTTCAGGACTGCACAGAGGATACACACATTCCAGCCCGTCCCCACAAGTCTTTCCATAAATATTTTTGCTCCATGAGATTGTGTAAGTTAAGGGAGAAACAGAAAAAAACCCACCAAATATTTACAAGGAGTATTTCAGTCTATTTCTACTGCCACAAAAACAAATCTTCATTGTAAACAATGCAAGTAACTGACAGAAAGTACAGTTAAAACCCAACTCCATTTCATCATAAAACCTGTGTGTCCTGAGCATTCATTTGAGATTGTGTTGAATACATTTTATTTTAGGCAGAACTTGAAAAAGCTAATATACTCTGCCATCTGAATGCGTCAAAAGGTTTCAACAGGTACCTTATATTCCCCCCAGGGTACATAAAGTGAAAAAATAACTAAAATAATGCCATAATCTTTACCCCTGGCTCCCCATCCACCATTCCCTTCTGCTTTGTCCCAAACTATTGTTTTTCAGTACGTTACAGAAATCAGCTGTTTTAGAAACTTTAAAAGAGCAGCAGAATGAGAAGACAAAGAGGAGGTAGGAAAAGGGACATTGAAAATTACAAACTAAGCAGCACTTCTGAGCATGTGACATTAACAGTGAATGGTGGTATTAGATTGTAAATCAAACTAGAGAGAGCAGTGGCTCCATCTTTCTGGAGCTGCCTGCACACTGAACTTTCAAACCTTCCAGGGCAGAGGTGTGAAAACAAAACTGCTTGGTCTGTGGCAAAATAAATGTAAATAATACTATAAAAGTTTATTAACTCCACATTATAAAGTAATTTTCAGGAACTAATACAGCATTGATAACTCAGGTGCAGTTATATTCCCATAACCCAGCTTACAAGAGGTCACCCAACAGTGATCTCTACACAGTGCACACAACCAGTTGACAAATCATTACTGTGGCACAATCACAAATGCTTGTCCTCTCTTTCCTCAAGCTCCTCAAAGTGTACATCAAGCATTTGGTAAAGCAAGGAATGGTTGTCAAGAGAGGGACAGAAGAACTGATATTTGTTCTTCGACAACGGACTTGGAAAATTTAACAGCTTGACACAAAAATGCAATTTGGCAAAGAAGAGTGAAAGGCCGTGACATGACAAATCCCCTGCATGAGCAGGAGAGGCAGAAAGCAAAGTGCTGGGTCACAACTTTCATGGGCCGTTGTCTTAATTTCAAATCCCACTTGGTTCTGTGCTAAACAGCATAATACAGATGTTACCCATATGTCAAACTTAAGCAAAATCAGGTGCTAATTATCCAACTTTGTATGTCAGAGTAAAGTTTCTGTGATAGCTGCCTATTTGAATGTTATCTTCTACTGAATACAGCATTAATTTAGTTTTAACATATATGTGTTACATTGTACCCTTGATAAAAAGGGCTGAGTTCAACAATATATGCATAAAATATTCTTAATTTCTAGTGAAGTTGAACATCAAAAAAGCAAAATCAAACTATAAAGAAATACAGTAGTACTTAAAGACAGAGTTCAACTGAAATTCTAGAACAGAACAAACCTTTCCTAGGATAAGAAAAAATACCTGAAGTGAATTTACGTTAATTATCACAGATCAGCAGTTATTTACTCCATGAATAAATTCAACAAAGAATCTGGTTTTAATGGTGTAAAACAGTTTTATGACAAGCTTTCAGAATATCCAAATAGTTTCAAAATAAGGGAATGTGTTTTCTTTGTAATTTTTATCACTTACTGTATTTATATTCATAAATGCTTTTTGTCTCTACCTTTCAACAAAGAATGATATTTACCAGTAGCTTCTTCATTTGCAATTAAAGAAACATTTTAACATTTTACTGTCTTTTTCTAATAGAAAAGTATTAATGAAATAAAAACGTTACTGCTTTGTTTCTCTGCAGCTGAAGTCCCAAAATAAGAAATTTTCATACTCAAAAAGCACCATTTAAAATACATTTTGCTTTTCTAAATACTTGATGGTATATTTTTGAGTGGGAGGTGACTGCCTTTTTCCTCTGTGAAGGGGCATTAACCATGTGTAGCTTTTTTATTTTAGGCAGTCAACAGATTTCTAAATTATATTCAAAGTCAGGCCTTTAGAATGAGAGCAAAACCAAACCTCTAACTTGCGCTTCCTGGCACCTGAGGTCTGGAATTATTTTCACCTACTGTTATCAAACTGCACATAGAAATATTAGCAACTCCCGGTAATAACCTTCGAGTTCCAGGATGAAAAGCAATTATGAGAAGAAAAAGCCTTGGCTTGATGCTGAGCATAGCTGCTATGCTCAAAGTAGAAAACCAGCAATTTAAAAACACCATGTGCAAGTTACTTACAAGGAGCCTCACCGCAGTCCCTGGAGGCTGCACTGGGATCCTGATGGGAAATTAAGTGGCAGTGCAGCCCCAATAGCTGGAGTTCCCAAACGCTGCTGACAGCACTGGCTACAATGCCAACACAAGTTTTAATTGCAGCCCTGGGCAACAGACTGTGCTCCTAAAAGGTAGATCTGAAGGGAAAAAACTGAACCCCACTGCCTCTGATAACCCCTTAACCTCTGCAAATAAAAAGAGAAGGTAACTGCAACTACAGCTGCACAATTCACTATGTTTGGGTTTTACTGCAGCAGTTAATACTTTGACTAGAATGAAATAAAGTGTCACTTAGAGACTGCACACCAATATTGTTACTAAAAAGCAACACTAATAACTATCCTGTATCTTTGCTTATCATTGAATGGGATTGATTCTTCAAAGAATGCCATTTAAAACTTCGGATTTCCCACCTGGAGAGCAATGTCTAGATTTGAGTGGAAACCTTCTAAGCATTCTTAGGATGCCTAGAAAAAATACATGGGACTGCTAAAAGAAACACAAGGTACAATCTTTCCTTGATAATTAGGGTGCCTTGAGTGCTGACTTAGGGATTCCAAAGTCTTTATAAAACATAAATTTTATTATGGAACAAGGGAGAATGGCTTTCAGCTGAAAGAGGACAGATTTAGATTAAACATCAGAAGGAATTCTTCCCTGTGAGGATGATGAATTACTGGAACAGCCCAGAGAAACTGTGGATGCCATATCCCTGGAAGTGTTCAAAGCTAGGTTGAATGGGGCTCAGCACAACCTGATCTAGAGGAAAGTGCTCCTGGCCGTGGCAGGGAAATTGGAACAGGATGATCTAAGTCCCATGGCAGGGGGACTGGAATGAGATGACCTAAGTCCTTTCCAGTCCAAACCATTATATGATTCTCTGATTATTAGCGTAATGAAAATTGCTTTCTTTTATTAAATTGGTAACACTTCACTGATGATGGAAAGAGGAAAAAAGACCATTCCTAACTACTAATTTGTGAAATTTAAATTAAATTCATATGGCCTAAAAGTTACTGATTTTAATATTCACAACAATTTTTTAATTCACAGACTCTAAAGAGAAAATGTCTCAAGGGAGATAATACAATTATTTCTCTAAAGTCTTTCTGAGTCAGGGACATCATTGGAGCCTGGAAGCTATGGCTTTTTCCAATTATAAAGCCATCCATAATTCTAATCTTCCTTTCCTTTATTCTGTTTTCAAAAGAAATCCTCTGCCAAAAGAGTGTTAAGTAGCAATAGGCCTGTAAATCTTCACTGTAATTTTTTTCAAAGGGTGAAGTCTAAGATAAAAAAAAAATTACAGTATCTGTGGCCAGAATACAGTTGTTCACCTATCCAGGAGGATAGACTCAATGGGAACCACTTGAAAACAAGAACAGCATTTCAACTCCACCTTCCCGGTCCATCAGTTTATGGCTGGGATGGAGAGGAGAGAGAGCCTGAGCCCACTGGAGGCAGCAAGTGTGGAGCCTTGTGTTCTTTGCTTGCATCATTTCTAAAAAAGTAACACCCTAGCATACATAAGAGCTCTGTAGCTGCTAAATGCAATGATTCTTCAATTTAGGCTGCTGAAAATATCCACACCAAAATTCCAGAAAAGGCTCCAGCAATGTAAGTTAAAGGCCAGTGAATAAGAGCATGATCCACAGCTACCCTTTAGAGAAAGAATGTGTTTTTAATCTGTTACTGACCATTATTTATGAGGAGTTCTGGCCTTAGGTAAGGCAAAAAAGCAAGCAGTTGGAAGAGGGTTCTCTGCAGGGAAGCAATCATCTGCTGACATGGGGAACAGAACACTGCCTCCTCAACAACAAACGACTTTTCAGGTCACTCTCACAGCTATAAGCAACTTGGCTTGCACCATGACCTTACTGCACAGAAAAGAATCCACTTAGCTTGACATCACAAATTTTTTTCCAAATGTGGAAAAGTAGCAATTTTAAGTTAACTTTGATATTAATTTTTTTCTTTATATGAAAACTTTTAATTAAATTTTTTTCCTCAATTAGCTGAAAAGCTTTTTTTATGTTTATTCCTACGAGCTGAATGTTTAGGTACAGTTAACTGAGGAGCAAGATACTCCCACCCATGTCTTCAAAAAAGCTAGCAAGTATTTCAGCATGCTTTTAAGAGGTGATATTAAGGCATAACACATGTGAACAATCAAACCTTTCTACAATAGACACAGTCTGTGTTAAGAGATTTGGGCTGAATTTAAGTCACCTTGAAACAAAAATTTTTCTTACACAAAGATGTCACTGGAAGGACAAGCTGTGTGAATTAGGTTGAATTGTTCCTCTGTACATTTAAGGGAGAATGTGTGATGTAACTCAGTCCCATTTCTTCTGAGTAACCTCAGAAGAACTTGTCTTTTACACATTGTCTCATCTGTTTTTTTTTCTTTATTATTAGAGCACTTTTCTCCTTTTAAATTTCTGACTCAAGTTTTTAGAGTCACACCATGCATTTATGCAAGTATCCAATACCCCTTTATCTCAAACACTTCAAATGCAGATTTCACTGTTCTCTTCTACAATTACCACAGGCTCATCAGAGCAGGCGATGAATCAGAAATACTAGAAATGACTAGTCTTGTTCATGATTAAACAGAAGAAGCACTCTTCCTCTATTTAAATTTCCATACACTGAGAACTACCTTTGTCCTATCTTGATTTTTATAAAGGCATGCTTCAGGTTAGAATATCAAATCTGGCAGTGTTATTATATCTACTTTGGTAAGTTCAAAAGCAATTGCTCTAAACAGTTTAAGGAATATTACCAAACCTTAGAAAAAAGCTTTTATGAGATTTCTTTTGCATATAATTAATTTAGAGATTGACTGGATAACTACATGTAAATTAAAATGCATGCTGTTGAAATGAAAGCTGGTCAGAAAAAGCCATACATCTATATACTCAGTCATGAACTGCATGTTCTTCCGTATCAGCTCCCCTACTGAAAAAAATCACAGCTTTGACTAGTAAAGATGCTTAATACTTGCGAGCTTGAAGGAAGTGGAAACCATGTGAATGCTCAGCATTTTCACTATGCAAAATATTAATCTTGCTTTTTCTACCCCAATCATCCTATCCTTTATGTGAAAAACATCTTACGGGACATCTCGGAGTCTGCTGGTCTGTAAACACCTAGAATCACAGAATAATTCAAGTTGGAAGGGACTCTGATGGCCACCTTGTCCAGCTCCCTGTTTGAAGTTAGACCAGCTCTATAAAGTTACTCCAGGCTTTGTCCGGGAACATTTAAAATATCTTCAAATATGGAGATCTAGGACATCTCTTCTGAAGTTTGATAACCCTTGTGATGAGAAGATTTGTGTCTGCTGCCTCCTGCCCCATCACTGCATATCCTTGGGAATTGTCCACCTTTGTCTTTTTTTTAACTCTCATGCTCTTGTTGACAGCTGCTGAACTCATCACCATCACTGAATGAGGTGCTATGAGTTTAATAGGGTACATACTTTTTAAAGAAAATCATTAGCTTGGATCCTGTCGGAGCTCTAGGCAAGAGGTTTAATACAGCATGCCTTTTTCTATGAAGATAGGCAATTAACCATGTAACCTTAAGCATTCATTTCTGATTTCTGAACAGTTAATATGTTAATAATAATAAAAAAATAACACCATCAAGACTATGAATTAAAAAAACCAAACAAGGCATGCTCTGATTTAGCTTTATTTTCATAAATTCAAAACTTCTAATTTACTTTTTCTCAGAGAGCCAGGGTAAGAACACTTAAATTACAGGACAAAAACTGAGCACCAAAAGGGAAAATTAGATTTATTGAAGTTTTTTCCCCTCCCCTGTGTAACATTACCAATCATCAAGCAGAAACACGAGTGAGTATCCCTTCAACAAACAGGTGTTACATTTTAATTTAGCCACAGGGTTTCCTGGTCTTGCAAGAGGAGTGGAAGCACAAAGTCAGAAGAGACTGCTGTAGAGTGATGCAACAAAACTAGTCTCCTTGCTCACAGTGTGACATCTCAAAGACAGCAGCAGTTTAGTGACCTTCAACTGCTTATTTTAGCTAGGTTACTGCTTAGCTACACCACTTCCCTGTCCCACTTCATTTCATGTCTACACTAACACACAAGCAGTAACAGCACACCACAGCAGGAATAAGCAGCAGCAAAGAGACTTTGGAGAAACATTTCTATTAAATGCATAGCTACAACCTGAGTAGTAGAAGACTGCAACAGATCGATGGCTAGGAGAAGTTATATCAACAATATTACCACATGCTCTTTTATGACCAATACAGAATTTCATAATCTGATAAACTGAACCATGCACCACTACTGCAGCCTATTGGTACTATCAGTAAATTCTCTTTTGCAGAGTAAAATCTGTGTCACTGGGCCATCTTTCAAGTTTACCTCTACCTGCAAGCCTTAAAAAACAAAACAAAACAAATCTGCAACAGAACAGAAACTCAAGCTGCATGCTCAAGTGCCACATATTACTAAGTGTCCTGATTTCACTTTAGGTAAACCTTCTCCTTAAGGGAATGAGGCAGTGAGTGAATCCCCAGGTGATAGTCTGTTGCACTCAAATTCTGCTAGGCTTTTTGTAGAAATAAGCACTATCTAAATATCCACAGACTGGAATACCTACAGAATATGTGGATGCTATACAAACAGAATACTAATGTACATAAACTCCAAGAATGAAGAGAAAGGAACAAGGAGAAAATTCTTATCAAAATACATCTTTGACGTTCTTTAATCCACAGAAACTATCAAGTGTGCAAGATGAACAAAGTAACATCACTGTAGTCTTCTCCCAGCCAATAAAAAAGGCCTGGTAAAGACCAGAAGTATCCGTATCTGCTCCCTTTTTGTTTAAGGCAGGTGGGCATTTCAGGGATTTCAGCTCGCTGCATGCATATTGCTACAGCTCTTATCTTGACAAACTTTATAGCAACAGGTTAAAAAGCTGTAGCATCCTGCAGTTGTACTGCTCACCTGTTTTAAAACAAGACAGTATCACATTTCTTGTTCTCAAAGCCTTCCTTTAAAGTAGAAAGCATGCTTTGCTGATACACAGCAAAGAACAGCTTTGTCTTATAATTTTGCAAGACTAAGAAGTATCAGTCTGGCTAATAACTGAAGCACAGTTTTGCCAGAAGTTGTCATAACTTTCTTCTTATTCCTAGAGATTTAGCAAGAGATATGCACAACCTAATTTTTTTAAAAAATAAATTAACCTAATTTGCTCATTTGCACAAGTTGTTTAAATACTATCACAAAATACCACTGACATATTAGGTTAGAAATCCTAACGTTCTATTTAAAATGACACATGGCAATTCATGAGGGCACAGAGCCTAGGCTCTGAGTGATCTTTTCTGACACTTCACTGCCAAGGGGAGACATCAGTAGGAAGCTGCTAATGAAGTGCTGAGGGCAGCATGACAGCAGTATGTTAAGGAATTATACAATTTCTGAGCTCCTAACCTGGTTTTATACTGTTTAGGTTATATAAAGGCATAGAAATTTTGGTAAAAAAAATAAGAATTGGCACAAAAAATACTTAGTCCACTTATACTGCTTCCTATCAGTCCCTCAGAGCAAGCCTTTTTTGGACATAAACTTCATTTTACAACTATTTTTTGAACATCAAAATACCATCAAGTAACCTCTTGACAGTATTTGCTCTCATACAGTTTCACTTAAAAACACAAAATAATCTATGAATGCTGAACACATCTACTGTAGTGTTCCCCTCCATGTGCACTTTGTGGAGGACAGCATACTGATGGCCCAAATCTAATAAGCAATGGGATTCCTAGGCAGCTAGCTAGGATGAAGTGTCATCTACTGCTAAAACTCACTTGCACTCTGGCTCAGCTGATTTCTTTGTGTAAGAGTGGCAGCTCTGAAAAGGTATGGACAGGTTTCCTTCATCAATGCAGCATAGTGACTGCCCTCAAATGGTTTTTAAAAGAAAATGTGACATTCTCAACATATACTCACTATTTTATCTGGAAATACCTGCTGAACTGGTAGATGGAGTTTAAAATAGTATTTTTTTCCCTAACATGAGACATGATCCAGGCTTTTGCAGCCTGTATTTCTCAACAGAAAATCTCAGCTTTTATGAAAGAAGCACTGGGATACTAATCTACATATGCTCTTTCAAGTCAACCCCAAAGGCATCAGTTAATAGTGCAGCCAACCTGCAAGCATGCTTAGCACATTATCCTTGAAAACTGCTGAACAAGCATTTAGGGCTTAATGCATATGGTCATTCCATTACAATGCGAAAACCAAGAGTGGGAGAGAACTTGATTTGAACTAATTTCCAAACACTTCAATATGAATTACAGATTATTTAAACCACTTTTGAGGCTCTAATATGCTTCAGCTCAGAGGAAAACGCTAAACTTCTGAAATACTGCAATCAGAAATGCAGACTCCTATTGCACAGTCATGATCAGAAAATGTTGTAGAACAGCCATAACTATGGACTTTACTTCAGAAGATACAAGAACCCAAGCAGTCCTCACCCTAAAAAGAAGAATACCTAGAAGTATAAAAAGAGTTGCTGATACATCATGGACACCACCCTCACATTTCTTGCATCTCAGCTTTCAAAGTTTTCTGTCAAAGAGTCCTTGTTATCACGTTTTAACAAAATTCTCCCTTAGCACAGTGCTGGGTTTCACCATCCCTAGGTTAACTGAAAGCACTCCTTTTGCTTAGAGAGACTGAATATTTATCACTACATACATACTTCAGAGAAAAACTAAGGTTGTTTTCCTTTCTCAGAGGCTGAACTCCTTTACTTCTTGTTCAGCAGAATATAAACCTGTTCAGAAGTCGCAGTCTAAGTGAAATTAAAAATGTTATGGTGAGAACAAAAGACAGGCAAAAAACTGATTTCATTTACCTGCATGCACAAGCTTCCTGCAGTTATCACAGCTGCAAAGGAACTCAAATTATTGCTTTGTAGAGCAAGGGTACAGTAGGGCTTACTAGCTCAAAATCACTGCTATAAAAACACTGATATGCTGTGTTCAGCATAGATTTATTTACACATACTATGAAGAAACCCACCCCTAAGATAGGTAAGCCAGCTTGGATCTGCCTTGACTTGCTAATTTCAAGTTAGCATTGGCAGACATCAGCTGGTCTCATGAAGCATTATTTGTCAGTGAACTTCCCTTTTCAATAAGCCTGATTACCTTGGTTTATCATTACAAGAACCAAGAGATAGTTATCAATGTGCTCAAGCTAACAAAACCACCTCTAACAATAAGCATTGGAGAAGACTATTTCGGGTTTTATGAGAAACTTAAGGATGATAGTGAAGACTGAGTTTTGAAACAGTTACGGGACTGCTTGACTCTGTACAGACAAGCATGTAGCTTTTAAGTGAAGTAGTACTGAAATATGAGCACTGTGTATGTGAAAGCATCCTGCAAGCTAGCCTACTCAATAGCCAGAATTAGGCATGGAGTAAGTTAAGGAAAAAGACAAGAAGCAATCCATGATACAGTGAAAGATAAGCCCAGCATGTGAAGAGCTGTCTGTTTCTACAACAAGCTCAATATTAAGATGATTGAATACCATGCAGGTTCTGATATGATCTCTGTACCATGGCATGACGCCTATATCCAGTCCTCAATACCTCTGGGATGAAGCAAGTTTGATGTTGGAGCATTGAAATATCTGGAATAGGCAGCTGTCTGTGTTAATCTCAGAGAAAGCAGTATCATCATATTTGCTACAAGGAGTGACAGGGAATGTTGTCCAGAGCTGACTGTGACCTCTGGCAATTAAAAAGTGCAAGCTCATATATAAACCCTGTAACAATACGGAGTAACAATGGTGTTCTCTCAAGATCTAAAATTAATGCCACTACTGTAGACATGAAAAAGTTACTGCAGCACAGCCATTTGGGCAATTATTCATTTTTGCAACTCATTTCTGCAGAGAATTTTGTACGTCAGTAGGGGGCTCTAGTTCTGCAGCTTTTCCTAACCTCTGTTTAAGGTGTACATGGAATGGAAATAGTGGTGCTGACACACGAGCTAGAACACTTAGAGCTGAAGGACTATTGAACAGAGTAGCTGTATTCAGTGTGCTTGAAGCTGGCACCTGAAAGAATAAAGACTACCAAAGCAGAGACGTTTTCCCCTGAAAAGGTCTCTGAAGTCAGTAATTGCAATTATGCATAAGTTAAATTTAACAGTAAGTCAGCTTACAAGAACTGATCAAGATCAGCTGATTAAAAGTTTAGTCCTTCAATGCTGTATGTAGCAATAACCTGGCCTTTGTGCCACCAAAATGGACTTGAATTTTTATCGTCCCAGAATTCCAACCGCAAATAAAATTTGCTAGCACACTACCATTATGCAAATGTTTGCAGAGATTCTTCACAGCACTTAACATACATTATGCTATACTGCATATCTATATTTCTTTGTATGTTGAAATACAAGTATCAAAAGATCTTGAAAAAACAAACAAAAAGAGTTATGAAAAAACAGTTCAGACTTAGACTGAGACTTGAACAGGCACCTTTAAATATCACTCATGGAGAGTAACAGCTCAAATTTAAATGTAAAAAAAGGTTAGACTTGTGATGAGGCATAATCAGGCCCTGTATGCAGCTGCTCAGAATTATGTTAGGGATCAGCTTGCAAATTGTTTAACACGGCTCATGCAACTCATTTTTAACTGTGGCCAATTAGTGTTGACAGCCTAGCTGCATTTCATTTAGCATATGGAGATGGATGTATATGTTAAAATAAGGTTATTGAATGCCATTTAAAGAGGTTTTGCCCCATTTTGTTGGGTAAAAAAACAGCTGAAAAAGGCTTTCAGCTTCTCTTTACTAAGGCCAAGCAGTGACATAAATGTACTACCAGAGTCGGTTGAAAAACCTTCACAGAATGTATGGAAAAGCCTTCTTCCCTACAGAATAACCAACACCTTGTATATACATTCTAGAGGTGGGAACTTTATAGAACTACTTTCCATTTCATATGGAGCAACATTAAAAAAACCCACATTTGCTATAAAATCAGGCACAGTTTAAAAGCCCAATGTTGTTTATATCTGCAGTATCACAGAGCTCAAGATCTATCCTTATTTGCATAGTAATTTTCACTCTATTCTTAACAGAATGATAGCAACATAGAAAAAGAAGCTACTCTCCTAAAAATCCAAGCTTACAGTAAAACAATTTTGTGAACACCTTTGGGAGAATGGCAGAGGAACTGAATCAACTGTTGACAGAATCAGGAAAGTGTGAAGACTATGTAATATGGCAGAAACATCTTTGCTGACAAGTATATCAAACCAATCTTGGACTAACAAAGTTTTTTCTGCATTTCCCCATTTTTCTATTGACAATCCATCAATCTAATTACTTTGAGTTTTATCAGATTCCTTAAAAACAAGTTAGAAGCAAGCATGACTACTTCTTTAGTCGATGTCCACTTGGTACAACCCATTACTAGTATTTATTGTAGCACAAATATTTGTATTTATCTTATGAATAAAGTAGGCATAATAGAAGTGAAGTGCCAATTAAAAAAGAAGGAACAGCCTGAAGTCATGTCAGGGGAGGATTGCGTTAGATATTAGAAAAGGGTTTTTTTACCCAGAGGGTAGTTGGGGACTGGAACAGGCTCCCCAGGGAAGTGGTCACAGCACCAAAACTGACAGAGTTCAAGGAGTGTTTGGACAGCCCTCTTGAGTATATGATGCGACTCTTGGGGATGATGCTGTGCAGGGCCAGGAGCTAGACTGGATGATCCTTGTGGGTCCTTCCCACTCAGCTTATTTTGTAATTCTGTGAAATGTTTTCTCCTTAACAGCCTGACCAGCCAAGAATTTGATTGCTCATGTCGCTCAAAAGTCTTATATCATATTTTAATTAACAACTTGTCATGACTGCATTAAACTAATTCTTACATATATAGGTAGTCTCCATTTTCATCTACAAAATGCAGATATTTATACTGTGTGTCATCTGAATGCCAAAAGGTTACTGTATGTTTCCCATATTTCCTCATGATATACAAATTAAAAAAACTCTAAAATGAAAATAAGACATCCAAGTACACAAAACCCCCAATATTTAAACAGTATTTTCTAAGCAACCTGTGCATAAAAACAGAAGTGATCCACGACTGATTGCCTGCTTGAGATAACATCAATAACAATCCTTCTCCTATTTTGGTAATGAGTTGTCTCCTTGTAAAACATGGTAGTACACATAAAGAAGCCTCTCCAAACACTTCTCAAAAGTGGTAAGCAAGTTTGAACCATGATGCCTTCAAACAAAACTAGCACACCATCAGCTCTATGCAATTAGTGCATAAAGTAATGGTCTGCAGAGAATACCAGACCAAAAAAATAGTCAAACATATGTTTCCCATTTTGATAATCCATTTGTACCTCACCAGCCTTATCTACACTTACATGTATTTTGATGTTCTATCTATTAGGTGAATAACAATCAGAGTGTCAATGTTTCTGGTCGGGATGATTTATAATTTAAGCATGACCAATACTGATAAAAAAAAAAGTTTATGTCTTCTGAAACTAAAAAACAAAAGAGGAAAGCATAGCTACTTTTTAGAGTAGTTTCCATTTTCTGGTAGAAAATGAATTCTTCAAAGCAAAACAAAGGCAGAAGCAAACTACTAATGGTCAGCTTCTTATAAGTGCTTATCTTCCTTCTCTCTGAGGCACTGTACCAGTATCTTAATTCTATCCTACTGATTCTCACTGCCAAACTATTAAAAATAGCACTGGAAAACTTTACTCAGTTTTCTATACTAATCTGATGAGATATGGGCAAAATAATTGCTTTAATATTATAATACATAAATGTTCAATTACATCTATATTATTCAACCATGTTAGAGAAGGGTGAATGTCAAAATTGTAAAATGGGAGAAGCAGTAAATACACTTTCCTTCTTATACAACTGCTTTAAGCTATGTTCTTTAAAAAAACCCATGTTACATTTCTTGGTGCATCAGCCAGCCATGATTTCTTCATGAAGACAAGCCAGCAACCTGATTCCTAGCATCGCACTCTCACCATTTCTCTCCAGAAAACTCAGCTCCCAGTGAAAGCAAGCAAGCATCACATGTAGTTTTGCTGGGTTAAGCCATTTGGTAACAAGCACTCCACAGCAAAAAAAAAGCTGTCCAGAGCATCGGGGCAGAGGGAATGTGAGAGCATGTGAAGGAAGGTTACAGTAGGGCTGTCAGTAAGGAAACAGCACCAGGAAACATCAACGGACCAAGACCAGCCAATTTGAGTCTCCTCAGGTCTGCTTATATCCAAAGATGCTTTGGCAAAGCCTTTTCATAGCAGTCTCTTACTGTCTCAATGGAGAGTATCATGTTTATCTTACTTAGTTGTGTACTTTCACTAATAATTATTTCAAATTGTTTTTAAAGTCCAGTTCATATGAAAGCTGCAAGGTCAACTGCAAAGCAAGACCCCATCATTTCCAAGGGCCAAGGGACCCGGATGACAATCACTAACAACAGCAAGTATATATACAGGCTTATTCTTTTTACTTCTAAAAAAGATACAATTTGTAAGAAGCTAACCAAATTTAGTATCTGTACCATTTATGATATAGTACATGCTAAGGTGGCAAACAAAAAAATTCGCATGAGAAACATGGCTGTGGAAATTTAAAGAACTATTATGTGAGAGATAATTGTCCAAGGGACTCAGGCAGCTATTATTTGCTCTAGAGACCACATCCTCCAGATTAAATTAGTACTTTTTAACTAACCAATAAGCTAACCACTTACTGAGATAATAGTTTTCAACAATTTGAAGGAGAAAAACACTCCCTCCTAATTCAATGCATGGTACAGTCATTAACTTGAAATAAAACATCAGAAATTAAGGGCTAAATTTGCTTAGATAAAAGCAAAATGCAGAGTGACAAAATATAAGAGTGTAAGTGGCCTTATAAAAGAGCAGAACGTTGCAATTTCAGTTTTTGTATACAGCATATAAATTTCAATTAGTTCAAGGAAAAGAATGTGTAGAATACATCCCAAATCAACAGAACCATGTTCATGCAAAAGCAGCTCATTAGGCAATTCTCACTCAAGAAAAATCTGTATACTTAAATGCACTCGTGCATGGAACATAGCTTTGCAATGTGGCCACTCTGAGGCTGCTGACCACATATCCCAACCAGATGGTAGGAATCTCTGCAGCTCCACTAACTGAAGTGAGAGATGGGAAAGCTAGAGGTCAGACAGGTACCAGATTTGCTCCCTCTCTTCCCTGTCCCAAGTCCCAAACTGAGAGGCATTTAAACCAACAAAATGTTTTACCTTAGATGGCAGAGATGATGATACTTGACAAGACACAGATGCTACTCTCAAACACTGTGACCAATCCACAGTAATAAAGACAAAAGCCTAAGCATCATACTGCCAGTAAACTATGTGTGTACAGCTGTTTCAGGATGTTAGTAACCCTAGGCCATCCTGGATCAGAAGGTGCTGCAAAACAAACAGAAATCTTTCTGCCTTACTGAACTTGTTTAATCTTACTGCTTAGTGGAGGTTCAACTTCATTCCCGTGGGTGAAAGCCATACTGGCATCTGTTGAGGACTGGTCCTGAAAGTACTGACACATAAGAGGACCTATGGTTGTCTGCCTTCTGCTGTTACCATGGATATAGCAGAAACTGCGATACGAGCAATTGAGAGCAGGATCTTGAGCTAAGCTCTGGATAATTTATTTTTCCTTTATCACTGACATTTTATAAAGGGACCAGATTCTTGCCATGCATTTCTACTACCTACATGGACTGGTGAGTTAGAAAGCACCTGAAATATAACATAAGGGAACTGTACTCACAGCCATAGATCTAAAACTAACAGATGAGAATAATTTGTAGCCAAAAGGAAGACAAGAATGAAAACACTTGACCTTGTTCACTTACTTCATGGTCAAGTCTTTTATCATACACAAGAACGTCAATATAATTATGAATGGGACACTTATTAAAAAAGGGAAAATCTTTAATATTATATAAAGCTGACTCAATTTTTAAAAGAAGCTAGCACAATGCACGAGGCTAAGAACCACCTTTTGTGTCTGCAACAAATACCCATGAAGAAAGAATACATTTTACAGAAAAACAAAGTAAAGGTCTATCAGGAAGCAATCAGTATGTAAAAACAAACAGCTGATTTATAATACATAGGACACAACACTTAGGATTAGATTAACTTAACTAAGTAACTGTGCACGATCCCAGTTGTAAGGGTCTCTTCAAATGTAATTTAGGAATACAAATTTAGAAGAAAATGATCCCTAGTATAAAGGACCTGGCAATCAGTTCTGGAGAAATAGGCTCACAAGATAATCCATGAGTAACCTCTGAGAATGAGAGCTACATGGCATCCCTGTACTGAGATATCCAGTTATGAATGGAAAGGTACGTGTATGTCTTCACGTGGTTGGCATGTCATTCTTTTCCTTTGCACAATTTGCTTTAGCTAATAGATCTTATTTCTGAAAATAAATAAGTGTCATTTGAAGCCTGGATTCCACTTTGTTTTTTTTCCTCAGTAAACTACAGCAGATCCACACAATATTGTAGTGACTGGAAGGTCAGGAAATTCCACCTATCCCTGGCAAAGGATGACAATGCCACACAGTCTCATCCCAAGCACGTAACAAAGGCTCCAGCAGGTGAGCAAGTCCATTCCTCATTAAATGGGGAGCAAGAACAGCTGCAGACAGCTGTTTCTTCACCCTGTAGAACAGGGTTCTGCAACAGTTACAGTAAATCATGCGTATGAAGCGTGACTTTTTTACTAAAGTTTTGATCTGAACCCGGAAATGCACCTTATACGCTGGTGCACATTATATATGGACGAAGTTCGGAAAATTGCCAACCAGGATGTGTGAGCTGGGCCGGCCCAAGGCAGGGCAGAGAAAAAAAAAAGTGTGCCTTATAGGCATGAAATTACTGTACTTTTCAACACAGACACTGAAAGCAAAAGTAGGTAACTTCCTTGTAAAGTGATGGAATTGATCTTGAGAAAACTAAAGTCATACTGGAACAGCTACTAGGGACAAGAGGTTTCTAATTAGCTATTGACTGCATTCAATTGTTTGGATACCATTTCTTTAAAGGTTTTTCTTTGGTGAACATTACAGCATCCTAGACAAAATTCCATATAAACAGCATTTTTATGGAATGATCTTTTGTAGGTATGTAGAGATAATCAGTTATTTAGAAGTAAAAAATTATCTAGTCCTGTAAAAATTTACTATAAACAAGCTCATTTGACTAGCAGCATTTGATTATGCCCTCTACTGTCCCCAAACAAAGACAAACAGCAGCAATCAGTTGGAAAGGACCTATGTAGTACATGATAGTACAGAAAAAGGGAAAGCATTCTCTCAACTGTGAGACAGCAGCACCATGAGGCCGCATATTTCCCAAGCAGGGATACATTCCTTATGCACTTTCATTTGGCAATTAGCCTTTGAACGGCAATTCTATTACACTGAACACTCCTGCGCTTCCACTTTTCTAAAATTCTAACAGTCCTTCATGTCAGAGGGAAAAGAAGCTACCACTGGATCTGATCTCCCAGATCTTTGGCACTGAAAAAGATACAAAAGGCTAAAGTGACCTTAAATTGTAACCCAATAGCTGAAATGCAATTCATTTCCTTTGATTTACTTGGTATGCATAGCACAAATACAAATGAAAAAATAAGAGAAGATAGAAAACTCTACATAAGATCAAATTTTAAGAGATATGCTTATCCACAGTAGTTCTTCCCAATGGAACAGTAGAAGAGCTACAGCTTTTTTTTACTAGGAAAAGTGACAAACACACTTTCAAATAGGTTAAGGAAGGAAAGAGATTTAATTTGGGAATATATCATAATTGAATTCTCTTTATCAGCTTCCATTTTCATACTTCTAACAAAACTTTCCCACATACAAATTACATGCAAATTCTGAATTACCTGGGGCTGTGTGGCCTTTCACTGATTTTTGCAAAGAAAAAGCAAGATTTTCTTTAGATGTTAGCTGCAAAGGAGTTATTTATTGCAAGTCATACCCATAGAAACAGTATATATAAATGCTTGCATTTCCTTTTTAATTTCATTGAAAAACATCCCAGTGCCTACAGCTAAAAGACTCCTTTTGATCTTATCTGAATTTGTGAGGGAATTCAGAACAAATACTGAGGATGCAGTTTTAAAGCTCTGAATGCAGTTCTGCCTTTACTCTTATTCCCAGCTCTTCCCATCTTCTGCCTGCTCCTGGCACTAGCACTCATGCAAGCAGCAATGGTGGGTTATTTCAGGACGCTGGAAATGACAGAGATTAATCTGGAAATGATCTTTTTTGTCCCAACCAGCTCCCTGAGCTGTCTTGCCATAGGGTCCCATGATTACCAACAGTGGCTTAGGGCAGAGACAGCAGTTGAGCCTGGACTGGCTTACACAGCAGCAAGGTCCTGCTGCAGCTTGCTTTCCCCCTCCTTGGACCATACTCCTAACCCAAACAGCCTCAGCATGAGCACCTGAGAAGTGGAGCAAGAAATCACTGCTGTGACTGGAACAAACAGCCTCACTCTGCCCAGGTAATCTGCAGTCAGCTGCAGGTTTTGTGGCTGCCATAGCCACTCGAATGCATACAAATGAAGCAAAAGCATTTCTGTGGCAAAAGCAGAAATTTCACATCTTAGTGACAATCTGATTCCAGAAAGGTTCTTACCCTTTAAACGTGTTTTCATAAAGAATGAGGTGGAGGCAAACACCTTTCTCTGGAAGTTAAAGCAGTCACAGTGTGACCAAAGTGAACTGAGTCCCAACTACCAAGGGTTATCAAGCTTATTTGATATTGATCCTGACAGCAGACTCTCCTGTGTACACGCCACTAAACTTTTATATTTTATAGACTACGTTACCACATGTCATCTGTTTCCCAGATGTACTCCCACAAAACACCATAAAATCCTGCTTAGTTACTTGCATTACATTTCTTCTATATGAACACAACATCTTTACTAGCAGCCCCAAGTTTTCCCTTGCCTGTCTTTTATTGTCAGCTTCGAGGAGACAATGACCTGCTGGCACTACCATGTACTGTCCAACCTTTCTGATATATGTGCTGTGTGCACCCCTCCTCCACGTCTCAGTGCTAATATTTGATCCTTTATAAAATCATATTGGGAAGCTAAAATACCAGAAAAATCCCACCCTATGTCTTCTGCACCAAACAAACCCCAAACGGAAAACTTTCACCTCAAATCATACTCCTGGAACCAAAGCTAAGCCAACTATGAAAAAAAGAGTCACTGGAATTTGGGCTTCATTTTTCTCTGATGTTCATGTAGTCTAGTTTCCAACCACAATATACTGCTTAAGCATAAGCATAATTTAAAAACAAATCATTGTAATTTAAGATGTTTATAGTTGTAGGAGAAGTAGAAAAACTTAAATTTCTTTAGTCATAAATGTAGCAGTAGAGAGCAATCAATCACACAGTGCCAAGACATTCAGACCTTTTTACAAGGTTCCTAAGTAGTATACTTAAAAACAGAACAATAAATACTTTTTCAGTGAGTCTGAAAAACATGCACACTTCCATTTCACTCAGTGCACACACTGCATCAGCAATTCATTAATATTTTTCAAAAGCCACATGATCAGAAAAAAATTTTAGTCCATAAAGTTATAAAGGCAACCCATAACATCAGCTGTCTTTAAGTATCGCTGATGATACAGATGGAAGGCACAGATGGATTCAGGGACTGGCATCATTAAGAAGAAATCCTGTTTCTGGGAAAGTTTGAGATCAAATGGACAAAGTACTTCAGAACAGAAAGCAAAACAAATCAAAAGTTGTCAACTCCAAGAGTTACCAGGTAAAGTTAAAAGCCTGGAGTCACCTGAAATTCAAAGGTCATCACAGCAGTTGAAAGTCATAGGACATTTCCCCAGAATACCAGCTTAAAGTTCTTCTGAAAGTCCATCTCAAATTTACCCTGTGCTATATATATGTCTCTTTTGGTGAAATATGCAGTTCCCTTCTCATACTTTCATTCCATTTTCTGAAGACAACTCAAAGCCTGCATAACTAGAACCTTGGAATAAACTTACTGCCAATAACATGGCAAGTTAAATGCTCCTCTCCCCAGCCCAATGAACTACCTAAACTTGAAGATGAATTCAAGCTCCAGGGTCACTAGATTTTATAATAAAGTCACACAGAGGATAAATTAATGAAAACATGGTGCCCAGTGATAGGCAATTTTTCTATGTATCATTTAATATTATGTAAGATGGTGGCTCGTTTGAAAAAAGTGCATAGAATAAGTGGAAAGTGAGCAGCTAGAGATTCACCATGAATTGCAAATAACATGCTTTTATATGAAACATGTGCAGTCCACTCTGCACCAGAAAGCTCCCTTCACCTGCAAAACAATTATAGCTATGATGTAACAACATTGCAATTACATGTCTATGGAAAACAAGGCCATAAGCTCTTGTTTGTCTCCCCAATCTTCCATACAGTCTGTGCCTTTTACATCTGCAGACCACTCTTCTTTCTCCCATCTTACCATTGATTTTTGTCCAGATTATTTTCAGATTTACTGTTAAAAAAAACCCAAAAAAACAAAGCAAAGCAAATAACCTGTAAAATGGTAGGTGGCAAAGCTATCCACAGAGCAAATTTGATAACATGTTTAATGTGAAAAAACTATTCTTCAATGAAGTTCTACATTAAAGGTCTACTTACACACCACAGTATTTTGTTCTGCTTTGCAGAACATAACTGCATTTTAGCCTGAGCCATACTTTTGTCTGTGCGGCTTTTATTTAAAGTTACTGTAGTGTCATACAAGGTCAGTTCACATACATGCATAATTTAACAAAAGTTATAATGTTAAAAATCTGTCAGAATTAGTTAAGCTCACCTCTTTATCCATACTCTCTAAGTCCTCTTTACATAGAGTATACAGGGGCATTGTTTCAGACATACTTGGCTGGCGTTTCCTCTTAGATGGACCAGGCTGCTCTTCATTTTCACTTGCTGGTAGGTCATCTTCTTCAAACATTTGCTGTTGATGTGGCTGAACAACTCTGAAAAAATTCAGGGGTCTCATATAAGAAAGATTGTTGGTTCAGAGCTACAAATAAAATTCTATAAACAATTTATGACTGTCATGTATCTATGACTTTGAAAATAAAAGCATTAATCTGGAGACTTGACTGACCTGTTGATGAGCAGAGAGCTTTATTAAGCAGTCTGACAGGTGAAGTTTTTATTTTACCTTTGACAAGGCACTCACTTTACTCTTTTAAGTAACTATCAAACCCTTCTTGCTGCCAAGAGCTTCAGTAGCTGCAGATGCCTTGCCCTTAAAATGCATTAATATTCCTGCACAAGTGGAGTTTCTCCATCACTTGACAAATTTTATTATTCCAAAAGCAATGCCTACATTCTAAAGCATTTTTCCCCATCTAAGCTAGGCTTTTAATTTTGAATCTCTAAGTATACCCTTCTATTTCTTAACCTTATAGACAAGGGTTCTGAATGTAGAAAGAACACTTTAGCAACGTCAGTCTTCACACATTTCCCAAATGCTAAGTCTGGATAACATGCAAAACAGCCAATATTTCTTTTTGGCTAGTGTATTGAAATATAGTAGCTTTTTCTTTTAGTCTTTATTCTATGACATTGTTAATTACTGTACTAAACTCAAAGATGCAGATACAAAAAGCAGTATAAAAATCTCCATTTAAATGGTTGCTTTATAGCAATAAATAGATAGACTACATGTACAACAACATTAGGAGGCTTCTAACTTCCTTGGGTAAATTTTTCTGTGACTATTACTTAAGTACTAAAAACTTCTAGAAGCTAAAATTACTATACAATACAGATTAACTACCAGTACTGTTTGTCACATTAGCCTCCTGGAACAAATTGCAGCATCTCAGCACCACCTAGAATCCAATTCAAAGGTCATAAAGCTCCTGGGTCACAAAAGATTTATGTTAGCCATAAGACTGTGCATTTGGAGAATACTACCAAAAGCAGGTATAAAAGTGACTGTATGTGAAATCACAAGCAGGTTCAAGCTGCAACTAACAGGTGAGAAACCATCAATCTATTTCTGAGGGTGACTGTGACTGAAAAAGGGTACAGTGTAGTCTCTGCAGACAAGAGTTTCTATGCAGAATGGCTGATTCTCATCAAGCCAGGAATAACAAGAATCAGCCCTAGACCAAAAGTCCCCCAGAAAAAAAAGCCATTATGAACTTACGCAAATCTAGTCAGCCATAGGTAAGCTCCTATGAAATTATTTCTCCTTTTGTAAACGTGACAACTTAAGAATGTTATCTAAATATCAAGAGTGTTTTAACGTCAGTACTTAAATTCCAGAATGTATGAAATCTGAAAGCCACACAAAGCTGTCAATTTTGCTCATTTTGATAGCTCATTTTGCAAATACGAATCTCTCTTCTTTAAATTGTGCTTCGAATGGGAGGTTGTGAGCCACTGCCATGCTACTCAGACCTGCCCTCTCTGCTGCAGAAGACCCCCAGCAACACAGCACAGCAATTCAGCAGACACATATCCCTTTGTAGTCTCTTATTCCTGTAGAGTGGAATTTCTTGTGAAGCTTAAACAACTTGGATGCTGTGAAAATGAACTAAATAAACCATTTTGTTTGCTAGAGTTTCTCAACACCACTAACAGTTTTTTGGGTTGCGTGTTTTTTCCTCCTGTCTACAATGATTTCAATTTTAAAGATCACACTGCTCTCTTTTGCTATTAAATTGCTATCAGACAGTAATTTTCACAGGTAGATGATGAAAATAATATCGCATTCCAATATATTTTCCAAAAAGTTCTTTTAAAGTATTATTTCCTTACACTTTTAATATGTAGCCAAGGTAAGAAAGGTGGCAATGCCATTTACATTCTTAGCAAAACAGTGAATGACAGAACAAAAGCTATAGACATCTTATACAGCTCTATTAAAAATATGACAAGCTTGACCATTCCAAGAATTACATGGAAGTTACACGTAGCATGACAGCCAAGCAGATTTTCTTAGACTAGAAGTAAAACTAAATAAATCTAGCAGATTTTTTTAAGAACACACTGTCATATGGTTGACAAGAACAACTCCTTTTGTAGAATAGTGTGAAATCATACTTGACTACATTGCACACAAATATTAACTGTAAGTAAGTGTATTAAAGCTTCTAAAGGCTTGTCAGATATTTTTCCTAATAGTTTCCCACTGCTACCAGGTAAGAAACACTGCCTTCTCATGAAAGCATTCCAAAAATCAATATGAAGTCTTCTTAAAGGTTTGCAAGACATTTTGTCAAAAACATTTTTAAGCTTTTACAATTTCAGCTGCCTGTAAAGTTTAATAAATATTGAAAACAAAAATGCAGGAATTTATATTTATTTCTAATTAAATGACATTCGTAAGTACAGTAATTTCAAGCACCGGAGTATAAAGCGCACTTCCAGGTTGTCGGCGATTTTCCTTATTTTGTCCATATATAAGGCGCACTGGCCTATAAGGTGGATTTTTTTTTTTTTGCAGCGAGGATCCACTGCCGCCTCCCCACATGCGGCTGCTGGCCGCGGCTCTCGCACCTCGCACTTCCAGGCTGGCAAATTTCTGAACTTTTGTCCATATGTAAGGTGCACTGGCCTATAAGGTGCACTGCCAGGTTTAGATCAAAATTTCAGTCAAAAGGCTGCGCCTTATACGCATAAAATCACTGTACTTAAAAACCCCCTACCATATTCAACCCTGCAGAGGTTGGTTGATGCTTGCCAGTCTTACATGCACAAGGACATATGTGCAGGGTGGGTTGAACATTTGTGGAAGTAACAAGCACTTTCCTTGATACATCATGGTAAAAGCTAAAATAACATTATCATCATGGAAGTGTTAAAAATATTAAAATTCCAGCCATGTGCTAAATTTGGCACTTCATATTTGTGCTGTCATAATAACATTGTTAACATTAAGTAGAAAAAACAGTAACTACGAGCATATAAATTCCGACAAATGTTGTAATTAAAATTAATTTATACAAATCTTCAAGTGTGAATTAAGCCACCAATAACTGCTTGACACACCTCTTCAAACCAAGCATTCGGTGCATCTTAGCATTATTTTAAACCAGGATGCCACTTTTAACTTCTCACATGTAAATGACACCATGTTTTAAGCCTTGCCTCATCTGTTAGCATATTACTAGTGCTCACTAAAATGTAACTTACACTATAACGTTTTTCTTTATTCTAGTCTAAGCTGCCATTATCTTTTGCATTACTTTGAACAACACTACATTACATGTCTCATGATCCATTACAATTTTAGTGTTTACTGTAATGTTTGGAGAGTACTGTTTCTGTATGAAAATGCAAATTGTTGAGATACATAAGGCATATCAAAGCTCTGACATGCAGGTTATTTTTAGAGAGGAATCCTTCCTGTTCTCAGACAAAGAAGAGCTGCTGGCCACCTGTAGCCCCCAAGCAGCATTGCACTCCCTTTCCTTCTACTACAGCTGCAAACTTTGTTCACTCTTCCATATGGGCTGCAAAAGCTGTGATCAAAAAGCAGGTGCTCAAGAATCAGAGCTGAGCACAATGGCAAGACATGCTGCTTGAAATGCTGTCTACATTAACTGAAAGTAACTCAAATCTGTAATTCACTGGTGATAGTCTCACTTCAAATTACATGTACAAATTTAAACTAAGATATCCAATTTTAAACTATGTTTCAAGTTTAATCCCAGAAAGAAACTAAAAATGTTGAAATCCAACACAGTGAGAACTAAAACAGTTCTTATGAAATGGTACTCAGATAACTTGAAGCCCTTTGCAACAACCAGCCTGCAAGGAAGAGGTTCTCAGCTAAGCACAAGAAGGTCTATTCTTAGACTAGGACACCAAGAACCATTGCTATGTCACGTGCAGCTACTATGTCCCCATGGGCTTCCACTCACAGCAGTGCAATTCCATTTCCCACTATCTGAAATTCAGAATCAGATGAAGATTTGAGAAACTATCAAAGAAAATGATTGGAGGCTTTGACTACGCCCACCTGTAACATGAGGGCCAACAACTTTTAACTCTGCTTAAAATCAATGGCTTAGTTACAAATATTCCCCTTTTTCTGTAGAACGTGAACAAGGGAGCACATTATGTCTGTCAGGTCAAAAAAATACATCGTCCTCAACCAATAAATTGCTGCACTAATACAGTTCTCTTAAGATGAACACTATATCAAATTTCAAAGCGTATGTGAAGCTTTTTTAAAAAGCTATCATTGACATATGCTTTAAGAAAAAGCTCACAGTACTGCCTCAGCTCTTCCTCAGTAAAGACCCAGCAAAGCTGTTTCCATTCAGCTTTTTGTTACTTCTTCACAGCCTTCCGGCTTTGTGTGCACTGTGGTATTAAAACACTGCCTTGCTTTTTTCCTAGATTTGGCCAAAACATTCCTCAGGATCTTAAGAAGGTGGAACTGCTCTGAGGAACAGAGACGTGTCCCAATTAAGATACTAGTGTTTACAGGCCAACAACTACACCACTAGAACCAAATCAACAGGAAATGAGAACGAAAATAATTTCTCAGTACAGACCTTATGCTCATCTGCTTTCTTACAGCTGCTTAGCTGTGGGGTAAAGTTGCAGCACTGAGTAACTGGATTCACAGACACATTCAAACATCTCAATTCTGTGCACTAACAGTCAAAAAAACCCCCATTGAATTGAAAGAGGAAAGCAGAAAGGAGACAGCCTCATTCCACCCTCAAAATCTGTCTGAAGCTCAACTAAGAGTACAGCTGAAGTATCTTCCTCTCCTTTTCAATAAAATAGTCAAAAAGCACATCAGCATTAAGGAAAAATACGGTGAGGTGTGGACAAACTCTTCATCAGGCTGTTGACAAAAGTAGGGAAACCATGAAAACCTATTCTTTTGAAAGCATTAAATGATGTATTAATATCAACATAACCCATCATACTGGAGCACTTTACAAGTGCCATGACAACTACATACAGGTAAAACCTTCCCAGCTTTATTTCTAGAAAAATTCTTTTCCACAATAACTGACCAAAAAACCCACAAAATTTTCAGCTCCTCTCTGGATACATGCTGTGTCTTGACTATTTAAAGTTTCTAATTCTCATGTACCATGTCATAGTAAACTAAAGCAGACTTTTTAAAGACACAAAAAGGAACTGAAAACAGGACATCATCACAAACAAGAAAGACTCAAAAAAACTCTGTTTTTTGAGGGCAACCTGTGTTTTTCAGAGGAAAGCTGAAATAAGAAAAAGGCTACAAACAGGTAACAACTAAAAAAAAAAAAAAAACAGGCCGAAATATTTAACAACTGGAAGACAGAGTGGAAACATAACAAGCTACACTACTACACTAAGTCTTTACAAGTGATAACACTGCTGAAGTGGCAAGGAAGGGAGAAGAAAGGCAGAAAACTGTGCATTTATAGTTGTGATTTCTATTTTTTGAAGACTGAATTGCTTTGTAACAACTGCTGTAGTCTGATCACCTTATACAAGGGAATGCAGATCACACTTGTCATACAAAAGCTTTGCCTTTACCTGGATACTTCTTTACCATTGGAATGAACAAGCCTTTCTAAGCTTGTTATAATTCCAGAAGTCAGATCTTTTATTTAGATAATTGAGGATGAACTCTAGATATTTTACACATCCTTCAGAGACAAAGGGTGCTTTTGCTGCTTAACGCAATTTCTGACAAAGTCTAGAGAGATACTAGCCTTTGTAGTTCAAAAAGCAGACTGCCTCTTCCTCCTTCAGAATTAGTGTCTTGACTTTGTGGTCTAAGGATTAGTAATGAGCACTCAGCATTATGGCCTTTATTTCACAATGCTCAGTCAGCTACACACCTCTTCCATCACTTCTGATATTCCTCAAAAACAAAGTTAATGCCCCATTTGAAGGAATTAAGTGAAGAGGAAAATTCCATAAACAAGAATCAAATGCTATCAGGTACACTTAATTAACAAAAAGCAATCCAGTATTCTAAGACCTATTAAAAAAAATAAAACTACCTTACTTCAGAGATCAGTAACTGTAACATTCTTCAGACTAAACAGACTACATGCTGAATTTATTGGGTTTGAGGTTTCCAGTTCCACTTCAGTGAGGCACAAAAAGCCAGCTGGAATTGTAGCATCCTGACTTCAATTCAGCTGATTATTCACTTTTGATCATTTTCTTGGGTTATTAGAAAACAAAGTAAAGCAAAAACATCAACTTAATCAAATGAAAGGATATTAAGAGGAAGACTTACTACAGAATCTAGAAATGTAGATAATGTGACTCTTAGTTATGCTTTAGGTACCTGAAGGATGAGTGTTCACCGTGGACTGGCAAGGTGATGGGAGGAGCTGGAGACTGGATGTACATTGACTGCCCAGATGTCTGTGCACCCTTCCTTATCAGCTTTCCAGTGTTAGGATCATAAATTCGAACTTCAGGACCAGGTTGAGACTTGGGATGGATGGGTGTCGGGTGAAACAGAGCTGTCTGAAATGTGCTGGGTGTATCAGGAAATGTGGCAGGGCTATTTTCTCTGTTAAACAGAGTTTAGAACAAAAATTGCATTAGAAATTCAAATGAGCTATCTAACCAGAACGTAAAAAACGAGCATTCCTTTTTCTTCCAAAGCAGAAGAGGGAAATGGTTTGGAAAATCTGAAGAAACATTTCTTCTCCTCCACGTCATTAAAATCTCACAATTTAATAGAAAACTGCAAATACAAGATAATGTCATGTTTAAATTACTAAAGTATTAATAACACTGCCTTAAAAACTGTCTAAACACAAAGTTACTGAAATGGTTTCCAGGTAGTGACAACAGCACAATTAGCATAGCATGATAATCTGCATATATGAAACAAAGAAAAAGCAGGCTATTGTATCAATCTATTTACTCTTCAAATTTCCTCTGAGAGAAAGCAAATGCGTAGTATTAACTTGCAAGCCATCCTAATTAATTTTTAAAAGTACTAAATTGCCTATGATCACTCTACTGCATTTTAAAAATGTAACTTTAGAAGTGTCAGCAGAAATACTCAGACATCAGTCTGCAGGAATCACCATTAACATACTATCCAATTATGATGAAGTACCACAAAAAAAAGGCAAGCAAATTGAATAACTTTAAAAAAATCATCAAATAAAACAGCATGTTACGCTCCACAAGAGCAATGCTATATTAAAAAAAAGATTCAATTAATTTGTAGCAAATATTAGAAGCGACACAAAACTGGAAATGCTTTTTACCAGATGTTTTTGTTAATGCTTCTGAAGTAGTCTTGGAGCAATAACACAGTAAACCAATTCCAAGTTTACCTATTCTTTTCTTGCAATCTTAAGCTCATTTTACATGCAAATGTTTTCTCAGACTTCTTCCCTCCCCTAGTTTCTAAGTGCTTTGGACCCATAATCACTATTTCAAGCAGTTTCATTAAGGAGAAAATATTTTCCAAAGTAGCTGCATGTACTGGGTTAAAATAAAAGTATTTGCATTAAGATATATCTCTTACTGACTGAAGCTTGGGTGGGGGGGAAGTATGAATTAAGATTTATTGTGTTTGAAACACAGAAGTAAGAAAAATGATCGTGTTTCAATAAAATGGAAGAGTAAATTAATAGAAGGAGGAAGACTAACATTCATCTAGACATCAAAAAATAATGTTCACAAGCCACTGTCCAGGTTTCTGCTGCAAACTTAGCAGCATCTGAGACAAATTAAGCACCCCATGCAAATATTCCAACATTTGATTAAAAACCATCTGATAGTACTTTCTAAAAAAGTATCCTAGTCAGCCATAAGCAGGCTACATGTCTTTTCCTAACTTATAGGGATGCTGTATCTCTGCCTAGTGTCACATTCGATAAATGCCCTCACACCCACATGTTTATTTTAGTGTCTTCAAAGCCTTACACATTCATGTTCTGCTCTCAAAGGGCATCTTTTAAATCGAAAGTAAATCTCTAGAATAGTCAATCACGCCAGTATCAGTTTAATACAGAAACCCCATTATGCTGTGCTCCTTCCTGTCTAAACATGGAAGGGAAGATCCTCCATTAGGCTTGCAAGATGTGGGTCTATCCAAACAGGTAAGTCAAGAAGCAGAAGCTGGCTTGACAGTACCTTGTCATGAGTTACTTTAGCCATGCCACGATCCTGCAAGGGGCTGTTATTGACAGCCATCCAACTTTCTCTTTGCTAATGTTTTTGGCTGCCTCTTCTACTTACTGTCAACCAAGTGCATTAATTATTTTTTACCTTTTCTCTTTCAGCACTTACTTATCATCCCAAAACTGCCTTTCACTACTTCCTTTCTTCCAGGTTTTGCTCCTATCTCCATACCTTCCAATTCTGCTTAGAATTTTCTACGGTATTTTTCTGTTTCTTTTTGTCTTGTCACTACCAAATTTCACCAAAAAATGCCATACTTTACCAGTTCTTCATGTAGTCAAAGTATGCACATTTTTTGGCAGCATGAATATTGTGCCTTGGTGGCACTCCCTATGCTAGCTTATGGATGAACTGAAAAGGGTAACTTCCCCAAATCAAAAGATCTAACAACAGTTAACTGCTAAAGAAAGTAATGTTACCACAAGTTTTCTCCTGACTAGTGCTAGTTACTGAACTGCTTCCTGATCCCTTGACAGTCTCCAGTTTAAGCAAAAGAGAAATGGACAAAACCAGAGTTCTTCCATAGAATCTGTAAGCATTGCACACCTTCTGCACTTGTCAGAAACCAATTTATTAACAGATCAGCATTACTGGATGAATGTTTTCATGGCCCCTATTCCCCTATTCCCTCAAGGAATAGCACATACCTGTGTGTTTTGATGTAGTCATCCTTTAAGGGAAAGAGCTGTTCCTCAACTTTGTCCCAGCGCTCCAGGCAGCTCCACAGCCAATCAGGGTTTACAACATGGAGATCCTTACAGTCCTGAGCTTGCCGTACTTTTTCTGTGCCTATTACAGAGTCAAACACAACATAACAGCGTTCCCAGGAACACAGAAGATAAATCAGAAAACTAAGAATATTTTGTCATCAATTGTATGTAAAAATAACCCCCAAACTCCTCCCCAATCCAACAAAACAATCACAGCTAATAAAAGAAAGAATCTAAGTAAGATGCAGAATCTCAGACTCAAGAATGGATGAAGGTAACTTTCTGAAGAACTGGCACTATGGAAGTAGCCCACTAAGATTTATACAGAAAATCTCTGCATCTTCTCTGCATGTCAGCCCAACAAACAACACAAATGCACTTTTGAGTAACATCTCCTTCACTTATATTTGTTAGTAGTCCAAGAAGAAGCAGCAGCTTTTCAAGGCTGTTGTACCCTAACTTACACTAGCTTTTTTACACATGGTTCCCTGTTCACACAGTATGCTACCTTTTAATAGGCTGTCACCCACTCAACCTCCAGAAATAGAGGCAAAGCAGATAATTTTTTTGTGCTGAAAAAGGACCAAAGAACGTGAAGTTAAACGTATCAGGGTAGCACGCAGTCCAGGGTGAAACCACCAACAGAGCAGCTTGCTAGTAACAGGTGATCTTAAATTCTACTCTCTGGGGATGCCAGAACAAGAGAGAAACTTAGCAAAGTAGCTATAAGTCTACCAAATAGCACCAAAATCAGCGCTGTGGTTTAATCCCAGCCATTCTTTGACTCCTCCAAGCACCCCACTGGGATGGGGAGGAGAATAAGGGAAAAAATATTAACACTAGCGAGTTAACAACAGGTAATGAAATAAAGTAAAATGTAACAATACTGATAACATGAGCCCTTGTCTGTTTTCACACATGTGAGAACAATGAATCAATGAAGCCTTCAGGGAAAAAAAATAAATCAAGACTCAGAACAATTCTGACAAGGAAGCAAGAACAGTAAATTAATTTGATGCTTTCATCACAGTTCCCTGGAGTTTCGTCTCCATGACTGTCATTTAACAATATGATATTACTTGTTTCAATTTAGATGAAAATCTTGAAGTACCCACACCACTTCATATAATTTGAAGATGAGATGAAGCAGCTAATCTCAAATATTAAATATCCTCTGTGCAACCTGAACTACAATCCACTGGGACAGACAGATGAACTGAAATGCACATGAGGACTGACCTAACTAGTTGGTTAGACAGCTCAGTTTAAGACAACTGTAAGATTAGAAGACAAAAAGAAAAGGGCATGAGATAATTGTCCTTTATCAAACTGCTGAAAGCCTCTGTTTCCCTACCTTTCATCCTCCAAATCCAGTGGAATTCAGGAGTAGGGCTACATTTTTCTCTATATACACATGACTGTTCATGAATTCAGATTAACAGAAAACAGTGTTGTGTGCACAAATACATTGCTTCTTTTTTCAGCTGTAAATGCAACCAATTGCACAACTCAGGATGTAAGAGCTGTACATATAAAGCCTTACTCTACACTAGTATAATTGAAAAAAGAAGTTAATTTAAGAACCTAAGATAAACACAAATACAAAAATAAGTATTTCAAGATACAGTCCTGTTCAAACCTCTAATGATTTGGACATGTCATATTTTATTTTTTGCCATGGAATAAAAATAAAACCACTGTCCAACAAAGATTCAGTGAAAAACTATTTTAGAACAACAACTGCGTTAAACGCAGCACACCTTTGCAGTTCAAGAAGTTGTAACTGGTTAAAACATAAAACCCTAACAAGGGAGGTCCATGTAACCCCTGAATCATACATGTTCTAATTTAAGAAATCTGCTTTCCAATTAATTATCAGTTACAAAAGCAACTGAGAGAAATTTCATGGAACAATTGCTGGAAATGAGCCCGTTTACAGTGCCAGAAAAATCTCAATAGGAATTGTAGAAATAATGCAGGTAGAAACAGTTACGTATAAAGCTGCATTTAATTTATACACAGGGTATATTTCAGAGAAAATAAAGCAAAGGTTCTGTGAAAGAGAATCAGTTGACAAGATCTGCGTAAAAAATGATCAAAGAAGTTTAGGGCTTGGCTTGGACATTGCTTTCTTTTGAGAATAAAGGAGAAAAGAAATTTCAATATCAGAAAAACCAGTAAGAAGACAGTTGTTATAAACAGGATGCTAAAGTCAGGTTTGTAAGCATATGAGCTTCAGAGATAAAAAAAGGCAACAAAAGCAAGAAGTCTGGTACAAGAAATGGTTCCTATGCCTGGTATTTGAATCAAATATCAGACACAGCTGGCAATACTGTCCTGCACATAACAGCTCTGCAGCTGAGTACCACACACTAAGCAGTGATTTAACTCGTAAGCACACACAACAGTTAACTAGAGCTGATGATGCTGTTGGACAGGTGGGACTATGCTGCTCCTTTTGGATTTAATCAGGGAAAATATGGACATAGCTGTTATATTGCACCTTCACCTCATGTTAAGTCTCTAAGTTACACAAGGAGATGGCTTTCTCCAACTGTTTTTCAAACTCATGTTTCTGCACTGATGTCAGGTGTTTCATCTTGCCGCCCTTCCCCATTCCCACATTATGCACTCACACATATCTGTTTCATACTGGATGCATGCCAAAGAGGTATGCAAATTCTTGTAGTTGACAGGATTATGACAGAAAATTTAAACATGAAAGCCAAAATAGCACAATTTTGTATGAAATTGCTAGTGGAACTAGGTCTTTAAGGTCCCTAACTACCTAAATGTTCCAGGATTCTGTGAAAGCTGGTGACAGAGATTTGTGTGTAACCAAACCCACCAAGAGTCAAAAGTCTTACATTTCTCATCTCCACAACATCAAGGCTTTCTGCCACACCCCCATTTCTGATGTGCAGTGGCCTATTCCAAACTCTAGCCTGCTGAAAACTAGGGAACACAACTGCATCCTCTTGGGGAGGGAGGGCTTCCTATTTCTAGCTGACGTCTTCATAAATCAAGATTTCACATGGATAATATACCTAAAGCAACATTCGGTGAAACATCGAATTTAACTGGGAGGAGAAACAGCTCTGAGATAATATGGTTGCTGTCTTGTCTCCCCCTCCCCAGTGTAACTTCTCCTTTTTGAATTATGCTTATTAAGACAAAACAGCAGAAAGGTTTTCATCCATCCAAGCAACAGTAGTTCTGATGTAGCTAAAAACACCTGGACTACCCAGCTGAGCTGAAAATCACTTTGAGAAAAACTAATTATCCAGAATACTTCTTTACATTATTGTCATCTAATCACCTTTCCCTACTTCATATTCTAAAGTTGCTCCAAAAAGTAAAAAAGGCATAGAAGGTTTCCCACATGAAGCAACTGGGGGCCAAATTATTCACACCTACTCTCTCATGGATACAGTCTGAAGCAGATAGTATCAGCAAATGTTATTTTCAAAGCTGGGGAAGTGCTTATCAATTCTACTTCTGAACTTTTTAAAAACAGTGCTCAGCCGACTGTGGCCTCTGATTCAATTTCACCCATGAGGAACTCAGTGTGAATGCTCAAGGCTATGCCAGGACTAACCAAAGCACACGATGGGGAGAGATCACCAGCAGCAATTGCAGAACTCTCTCCTGATTCCAACACACCAAAATCAACACATCCTTAAGGCAATTTACAAACAAGCTGCCAGACGTTGCTTGGAAAATCCTATCACTAAAAGTTTATTTCTCTTCAGATAATCTTTACATATAGATCTTGATTTTGCAAAACACCAACCTATGACAAGCGACAGATGTGCTGTTCTGAAGCTATGCCTGAAGTTCAGGTTTAACTCTGCACTGTGCTTTACCAACAAAAGCAATAGGCTTACTTAGTCAATAGCCAAGTTTAGAGCAATGCTTAACTTGATTTTTTTAAAAAGACACAGCCCTTGAACATATTTTTCAGAAAAAAACCATGGTTGACACACCACAGGTATAGGAAATAGCATGGACTCAAATATAAGAACAATTTGGGGCCTAAATTGATGTATTTCCATTCCTACCCTATTACAATAATTTTTGAGAGCTCTGAACAGCTCTATCTGCTCCACCAGCAAAAACTCAATACAAGAATCAACTACAGTGTCTTTCATCTGTTCAGGAAGAACTAAAACAAAGTTTGTGAAATAGTGTGATAACTGCTTAGCCAAGTGTGTACACAGCTATAAAATCTCATTCTACAATGCAGTTTACTGATGGTTAAAGCAAACAGCAGATGTTTCAAAAACTGAAGCAAGATTTATGCAGCCCACAGACAAGCAGAAAGTATATTACAGGATAGCCTTTTCTCAGTCATACTTTATGAAAGCCAACTAGATGATGCAAAGATCCTGTATTTTACAGTAATTCAGGCACACAGTATTTTCTCCCCTACGTAATGAAAAAAGTCCTAATTTTTTTCAAGAACAAGATTTATTTAATTTTAGAATTCAGAGTACCTGTGTCTACAGGGAAACAAACCGCCTATCTGCAGAGAAAGAGACAAGTATATATAAAGAATAAAAGAAATTTAAATAATTTACTCTATTTGACTGGGAAGAATGCTGTAAAAACAACCTAAAATGGTTTTTTTCAGCAGCTGTTCATTTCAATGCACCAAGCTATGATGAGGTGACTTCACAGGGGAAACCCCAACACTTCAAGATCTAAGGGGTAACTCTGTTTCACACTGACTTCTTCCCTTTTACATCCTCTGCCAAATTCTTCCTTTGCCTTCAAAATGAGGAAGCTAATGGTATTTACACCCAAACACTGCTGCAGACTACAGTAATTTCACACTGATAAGCCACACCTATTTCACTGAAGAATCGAGTG
>VRYO01001463.1:94042649-94060266 GCA_009812075.1 Sialia sialis | reverse complement strand
GTTACTTTGTTGCACAGGGATCCTCGCTTAAAAAAAAAAAGCGGCTTATGTTTGGGGTGTGGGTTATATATGGACAATTTCTGTGGTGTCCCCGGCTAACCAGATGTGCTGCTTATAATCAGGTGCAGCTTATAATTGCAAAATTGCTGTACTGTATCTGCCTTTCCTTACACTTCAGCTAGTGCAAAGTAAACATGCACATTCAGCGGCTTGTCAGAGTCCCAAGTCCGCTGCTGTTAGTGGTGTCATCTAGAAAGACTGAACTAAAAGGTATTTTAGAATCACTTTTCACAAACACATTAAAAAATGCCAAGAAAAGATAAAAGTATAGATAACAGTGTTGCCTGGTCTCACATCACTGACTTGTGAATACAAGTCAAGAAGGGACATGCTTTTGTTTCCCCTTTTCACCAGCAATTAGACATCAAGCAGTGCTTCAGATGTTTGCCATGGGAGCCAAAGATGCAATATTTGTATGGCTTACTGTCTGCTAGAGGCTTGTAAGAATTTGTTCTCTAACCATAGAAGAATCACTATGAAAATCACATTGACAGATGAATTATCACAAATCCAGCTGTGACAGGACAAAATTTATATCCTTAAAATCTGATTAAGAAGTGTGCTTCATGAAATTAGAATGATGCAGCACACCTACTCCCACCTTTCAGAGGTGAGAGTAACAGTCTCCAGTTTGAAATAAAAACAAAACCCCATCACAAAGCCAGAACCAGTCAATCCACAAGGATCTTCAAAAGGGTTATTGGATAATACAGTTTTAATCACTCTAAATCCCTCTATTTCATTGCCACTGTTACAGAAATAATTCAGTGATGAAAGACAACAGTATTTACCCTTAGGTAGAAATGACTGCCAATTCAGCTCATCTAGAATTAGCACAATATGCAATTTAACAAAATAACAAAGTTAAAACAGTTTTTCATATCCAGATATACTTTAGTAAGATTCACTAAGAACGTACAGGTGGCAAATAATTTACTTATAAAAACACAAGGATGCATAGATGCATCTACATAAAGACAGAATCTTTAAACTCTACATTAAAGAAAAAAAACAATAAAAAGTCAACTGCTTCTCATTATCACATGATGTGTACCTTAATATGTTTTTCAACACTTTTCACTCTAGAAAAATGTGTATGTTTGGGAGAATCTCATTTACATTTATCCTATCAATTTTACCCCATCACACAACAGTTGCATCTGATGTATAACTACATCCAGAAGTCATCTAGTTTAAAACAAAGCAAGTTTGAAATGAAGCATTTTAAGATTTTAAATTGGAAGAACATCTCTTATATTGATGGCTATTATGTGATGAACTTGCATAATTTCTTGCTGAAGTATTACTATTTATGAAATTTTAAAACAGCTGTTCAGCAACTGTAGTAAAACAATGGAGTCCCAAACTGATGCATCAATTGATTTCAAAACATCACATTCACTGCTGCAATTATCACATCTTAACAGCCCAGAATCCCAGCTAATCTCAATGCATCTAATTCCATCTCCTCAGTTTTAGGTTGCTTTTACTACTAAAATATCTATCTCCATTTATATCATATGCTTTTACTACATAAATGCCTCCTGACATACAGACTTTTGAGGGAAGTACCCTCTCCTTAAAATACAAGCCAATGAACCAAGCTGCATCTGATGTACTAAAACCCTACATGAATTGCAGTCAAAAAACCCCAAAAACAGTAGGTAGCAGATAATGTATTTCTTTGCTTATGACATCTCAGTGTGTACTACCTGTTTTAGATGACTTAAAACACGCAGTTTTACTTTTGGATTTTATGGGTTTGACAATCAGAAAGTTAGATTCCATGTAATTTTGAAAGGCCAGCAATGAGGGAACCAAGCCTCAAGGTGTACCCAAAAAAAAAAAAAAAATAGTGTGCTAGAAGCTAGAGCTCTGAGTGGTAGCTCCTCAATGGCAGCTACCAATGGTACACTGCTATCCATTACAGCTATGAAAAAACAGGCAGCTTTGTCAAAGACAACCTAAAAGTTCCACTTAACAAAACAATGCAGGTTAACCACAGTGCAGAGACAGGGTATTAGCTGTCTCTTAATATAGTTTGTTTGAATTCCAAACCAAATGAAACTAAACAATAAGACATGTATCTGAGAAACTGAGAAAGAAAGCACTTATAGCAAGACTACCACAAACTTTTCATTGACACAAATATTACAAGTTTCTATTCAACAACTTTGAGTCTTTGATTACTAGTATTGCCAATTCTTAACAAAAAATCTGGGATGTGCCACATTACATCAGAGGGTATTAAGCACGTCCTACTTTTAACAGTTAAGTCACATTTGAGCAAAAAGAAGAGAAAGATTCTTTTATCAAGGCTGCTGAATTGTTTTAGAAAGAATCCCTCCTTTGATTTCAATTCTAATCTCAGTTACATTCAAGTCTGTAGATTATACAAAAGAGCTCAAGGCATGAACTCTAACAGACTAAAAGCTGCTCAAATACTTACCTGTCCTTGCTGCAATGAGATGCGTTGCTTTATCAGGATCATCAGCACTCAGTACGAGATTCTTCACAATTTTAGCTCCAAGTGCTGTGGCATGATAGTGTTCCCGTGTCTTTTCAATAGGGAAGTTTGTTGGGTAAAGTCCGCTAAATATTATGGTTACATCTGCCAAGACTTTACTTTTTAGTTCTGGTACTATTTTTCTGATGTCTGGAATTTCCTCAATCTCTTTTTTCAGGTATTTATCATACTTGGTGTAATAATCAGTGTGAACTCGCACAAGGATCTCCTCAAGGTATATTAAATGGTCGTCATCATCTGTATCATCTTCCTCCTCTTCCTCCTCCATGCTCTGGTTTAAGGACTCACCCATCGTCATTCCAGACTGTTCACTAATCTGAGATTCTGTTTCAGCTTCTTTCTTGTCTCCAGAACCATTTCCTAAATCACAAAGGCTTTCCTGTTCACTTTCCTCTTGTGCTTCAAGATCAATTTTGTCCTGGATATTTTCACTAGGTAAAGACAGTGTGTCCCCAGAATGGTTCACGAGACCATCCTTTTTCTCACTCACATCAGTGCAACTCTCTTTCTGCAAACTTTCATCCTGCAGAGGGTGTTTGGATTTCTTCCAACTTCTCTTTTCCTCATTCTCACTATCTGATACAGAAGTGGATGACTTTTTGGTATCCAATCCATCATCACTTTCACTGTCACTAGACAGCTCAAAGTCCAAGTCATTTGTTGTCTTTTCTTGGGTCTGCTGCTTCTCTGTAACTGTACTATCAACTTGTTCTGAAAAATTCTGACATTCTTTTGTATTTGCCAAATCATCAGTGACCTCATTGTCCATTTTGTGACCAGTGCTATCATTTAAGGAGTCCTGAGCATTAACAATACCGTAAGAGTTCACATCCCCATCAGATGTTTCACTGCTTACAGAAGTATTCCCATTTGCAGTGCACGTGTCCTTTGCAGTTTTCTGGAGACCATTACTGTGCTCTTCTACACATATAACATTCTTTATTTCTTCAACATCTTTTGCTGAAACCACTGCTGAATCCAATGTCTCAGGTTTTGTAGAGTGGTTTGCTAAGACATGGGCAAGAAAGAAAACATACGTATTTTGCCTTTTTAAGGATTAACCAAAATGTAATTTTCATTGACCTTTAACACAGAGTTCACATATGGACTTGGATTTCATTTTGCTTGGAAGTGATCACTGGGCTTTTCAAAATTGTTAAAATTCTCTAGGTGTCAATGATTGCTAGAAAGGACTGTCAAACCTAACAAACATTACTTTTGTAAACAAGTTATATAAGCAGCTTTTTTTCCTTTAAATCACAGGTCATAGGTAATTATTTGTTAACTCTACAAGCACTGAAGTATTTATCTTGCAGTGTAAGCTTTAAAATTACAACTTAGAGCAATGAGAAGAAACAAATGGGGGGCAGACAGGCAGAATTTGCTTCATAAAATCCTTATATAGAACTACAATACAATAACTTAATTTATAAGCAGCCATGTCTTTCATATTACTTGGTTTTCATAACAAAATAATTGAACTTTAGTCCTTGAAAAGATATGTGTATTTTAGCAACACAAAGATGACACTGAAGTTCAATTTAAGGCTGATGGAAGGCAAGTAAAAGGGTAATAGAGTCAAAAGCATGTTCTAGGATGCGTCTGCAGAAGAAGAGAGACAATTAAAGAAAATGCAGACTACCAAAACTTTGCACACGAACACTCACTGGGAATGCTTGTGTGAAACCATGCTACTTTGTCTCCCTTTTGGGATCATGTTCCTGCCCTGCAAGTAATGACAGGAGTCAAGTGTACAGGCCCCACATGACAGTGACCCAATTCAGGTTGATCATATTATGTCTATTGCTGCATTGGGCACTTCAAGAAGAGAAAGAGCACAATGTCACAAGCATTAAATTAAAAAAAACCAAACCCTTGGCTAAACTGGAAAAGGTTTGACAATTCTTTCTTATGAAATTGTGTTTCAAATACATTTTGCCCCTGAATAATTATCAATATAGTAATGTGTACTTTCTAAATTGAGTATGTGTATTACACTGCTGAGCCTGTTGAACATAAGGTTCTTGTGTCAAATGCCAGAACACCTTACACAGTAGGTGCTAAAAACTCACACTAATTTTATTAGCATGATTTAGACTGGGAGGCAAGCAGATTTTGACATTCATTTTCAGCAGTGTGTTGAGGTCAGAGTTTATTACCTATTCCTCCAAGTCCCAAGGGCAAGGAAGGGGACTGAAGAGGTGAAACCTACAGAGAAGAAAAAGTCAGCATGTTTTACATGGGGATGCGATGGAGAAATTGTCCCCCTCTACACATTCTTAAACAGTTTGGTGCGTTACCAGATCAGCTCTCAGCCACATTTACTACTGCTTCCTTCTGCTCTGGTTGATGCCAAATGGAATGCTCTCAGTAAGAACAGTCCAGTTTTACCAGACTACTCATATTATGCTGTCAACTTCAGTATTCTGGGATTGCCCATACGAGCACAACTGCAATATTACTAAGGCGATCTCTATGACTTATACCAGCCATGTCTGAAAAGTAGACCAAGTTACAAACATGGTTTAAAAACAGTCTAATTACCTTTCTTCTTCATTTGCATTTCTCTTGATCCAGGAGGTGCATTAATATCTCCTATCCCCTGGAAGTATACATATTTCTTCACAGTTATCAAATTGGGTGCAAACTTCCAAACATCCTCTCTGTCATCAATGATGCAAACCATGGAATCTCCACAAGGAAAGAGATCTCTAAGGGACAAAACAGTTGGTAAATTAAGCCAGTTTTGGAAATTTATATAGCGATGAAAGTAATTTCTGTGGATGCTCTGGTTTATTATGAGCATGTGTGCAGAACACAGAACTTATAAAAAGTCAGCAATATTAAAATGATGAAATTCAAAATACAAGCTTCAAACAAATTAAAGTTAGTGGAAAAAAGGAAACAGCTCTTTAAAAAAAAAATCTGTCTCCCAAAGGCTAAAAGCAGAAAACAAGAAACTTCCACAAGAACAAACCATTACAACATTTCAGTCTAGTTTTCACTGGTGGTTGTCAACCAATAGCCCAAAGTCAACTACCACAAGGTCAATACACTACCTATATATGGATAGGTAAAAGACAAGGAGAGTTTTTCATGAGTAGATTCATTCAATCCAAGGTAAAAGAAATGAAAGTACTAATATCACCTATCACCTAGGAGGAAGAGGAGGTAGAGTACTTAAAATGCATATAAAAAAACACAGCAAGAAAAGGAAAAAAAGCTTCTCATTTGCTAAAGTCAGGTGTGGAGGGGCAACAACTTCTAGTATTTCATAAAGCTGCATTAAACATATCTTCGAAAAAATCTTGGCTTTATATTCCGAGAAAGATCAGAATTTGAATTTAGACTAGAATATGAATTCAAGGCTCTAGATGACCTAATTTCGAGAAACACTAGGAACAGATGATGTTTTTAGCACACTTGAAAGCCAGAATACTAGGTATTAAATTATGAATTAAACTCAAACTGAGAATTTTGGTTTAATTAAAAAAACCCAAAACATAAAAAGTCATTATACAAAATCACAAGACAAAGTGGAAATATGGTTGTTATTACAACAATAAGTAGTGTAAGTGAAAACATGATGCCATGGCATCACGCTCTTACTGATCTGCTACCACAGAACTCATTAAGTAGAAATGCTGCAACATCCAACATCTCAGTTTTACTGAGATGGTGTTGATATTTAAGAGGAAGACAAAGAAGAACATGAACACATTAAATGCAGATGGAGCAGTTTTTATTTTATATAGCATATTTTTTCTGTTTGTTGTCTTGTTCTGTATAATGCCTAAGACATATATACATACCTAAGATTCCCAGTTTTAGAAAATGGATCGATACATTCATCCCTTGACAATATCCGATGGGAAAAAAGCTTCTTTTCAGGATCCAAAAATCCTTTTGGAAGAAGAAATTAAAAAGTTAATGCTCAAGATGTTTATTCTTTGCTTATGTTTTATATACTTCTGCTATTTTGATTTGTGCAACAGCAGTTTTACAGACAATTTTAAGGCATGATGGGATAAAGTACAGAGGATCAAGTATTTGTAGCTAATTCAGTAAGATGAAATAAAAAAAGTCCATCCAATTTTCTGTCAAGATGGCAACAAAACAATTTGTGACAGCCAAACAAATAAGGCTGAAAGAGATACAGCAGGTGATAGATTAATGATTTTTGCAACTTACGTTTATCTGTCTATAATTGATTCTTAAAAGCTAAATGCTCTCCTTAGCTCATTATGCCTAGGGACTGCAGAGAAGTCTCACAAGAGTCGGCAATGCGCTGTTAAGGGACAGTTCCTGCCAGAGCCCTAGCATTTGTAGGTTTTAAGTTGTACCTCTAACAAACTACTTCAATACATTTACACACAATGAATATATCCTGGGACTAGGCCCAGCTGTAGCAACTTTTCTGACTACACTCTTTAAAAAAAAAAAAAAAAAAAAAAAAAAAAAATCAATTAAATACACAAAAAAAACCCCCCAAAGCCAAAACAGAAGCTGTGCTAGCTGGTCTTAAAGCGAGATAAAGTGCCATTATTTAGGGAAATGACTTGGGTGTACAAACACACATGCACATGCTTCTGAACCTAGGCTCCAACCATGAAGTTCACTTTCATGAGCAGATCACAGCCACATAATTGCTTAGAAAGAAACTGGCATATTACATGCTAACATATATTTTTTGTTTTACTGAATTTGTACTGAAACTAGCATCAACTTCTCATTATTCTTATGAATAATACAAAGCAGCCAATACTTACTTGGGAACCATCTTTTCAAGTTTTTCCGTCTTTTACTTTAAATGATGGCCATATTACAACCAGAAACAGAATTCAAAATGCCTACAGACTCTATGGACCAACTTTAATTTTCTTTCAAGGAGCTCAGATTTGCACAGAACATATGCTCAACTCCTGTTAACAGTTTTGCTCCCAAGAGTACCTTAAGCTGGGACTTCAAAAACAAAGTTTTAAAAACCTAAAAATCAGTTATCACTTCGGAAAGTTGATCCTGTATGCAATTAATATTAATGTGTAATTCGAATAACTTAAAACCCATAAAAGCAAGAAAATTCTGAGTTAAGGACAGAGGTTCAACCTTAACTCACCCGACTATGCTTAAGAATTGCTGCAAACTCGTAGAATCATCCCCTGTAGTGAGACCCTTGCAGTACCTAGGCATAATGAATTGAGAGAATTAGCTACAAATATTTATTGCTGTACACATAGATACTTTGACAAACTACAAAAGCTGTCATACAAGTTGTTGTTCGCCCCAACAACATTCTCTTCTCCTAATTGTCTAAACACACAGGAACTCTCTGCACTGAATTAGACAGAAGTGCACTGATTACATGGCAGAACTTCAATGAGGCACTGAGCTGCAATGTTGCCGAGATAAAACTGTAAGAAAAATGAAGTTGAACTAAAAAAGTCCAAATGCAGAAAGCCCGGCTGCCAGGGATTAGAGATAAGGTAGCATTCCAAAGCTTCACATTAATGCTTTACCACTAAACTAAAAATACACCGAGGCTAGAGCTCATCAAAGATCCATTTGCAAAGTTACAAGCCCACCTTAGGAGAGCCCAAAGCTAAGCTACTTCAGTAACAACACAGAAAACAGCATTGGTCTCTTTTTAAAAAGTTCCTTCCAGGTCAAACTTTCGGTTTATTTTAGATATTCCCTAGTCAACTAAATCAACATAAACAACTTGATGTTTCCACATCTCAAGGAAAGGGCAGGCAACATTTCATTCATTTCATCATCTGTTTTCTTCAACACACCAGGCACCCACCAAAGCAACTCTCACACTCTCCTCTGCAGCTGGACAGGGGAGACACGTTATAATGGAGGGTTCAGAGGCTGAGACAGTGACCAAGAGAGACTGGGAAAAGTTGAGCTGACAGGCTGAGCTTCCATTTAGTCTCATAAATCAGACACTGTACTAGGTATGCCCCCAAGTTTCTTGAACAAACTGAAGACACTATAATTATCCTTTACCACATAAGGAAGGACTATCCAGCAGACTCACCTAGCAGAGACTATTGCCCCAGTTGTTTGTTTCCCATTATGACAGACTGGCTCTTTGCAAATATACTTATCAAACCGTATTGCCTGGTCTTACACAGACTCTTAAAAAATCAAGTCATTTTGGGGATGTTGCAAATCTTAAAGATTGAGTTAAATAGCAGTTCCCAGGAGAAGTTATAAAGCAGTTGAAACCAACATGAATTTTAATAAGTCCTTTTATGAATAAAACTAAAACTGAATTTCTGAAGAATCACGTTACCTTCAGTTCTGCTTGAGATTCTGCTTTACACCCTGGAAAGAGCTGTTGACCCAATCTTTTAAAAGCTGGGACAATTTCAGACACTGGTGATTATACATACCTACTGTATACATTTTGTAATATACTTGCTGTAACAAGCCACACATATGAATGCTCTCAGCTTGGTCCTACTTTCTAAATTTCATCGTAAATCTGAAGTGATTTCACATTGCCTTATTGCTGCTTAATAGCTTCTGAACTCAAAATTCTCAGTGGCATTTTACAACTAGCTTTTAAGCTGACATCGGTTTTAAATATACCAAACGTCTCTTGTACTGAGCAGAAAAAAAATATTAAGTAACAATTGCCCAAAATAATTATTTAACAGAGAAATACTCCAGGGAGCTAGATAATAAAATCCAAAGCTCATCTTCATTAACATACTACCAGCTATTTCTTTGTAAACACGTCAGACTAAAAAAGGATTTAGGAGAAATTATTTCAGCAGATACAAATGGTGTTTACAAATATCAGCTAATCCCACTTAACAGCTGACAGGAGTCAGCTGAGATGAGAGAAAAGGACTGACAAGATGTCATCCCTTTTCAAAAAAGTCTTTTAGGACATGAAAGGAGCAGGTCAGAATTCAGAAACCACAAAAATATATAGGATGTCTACAGAGGACCTAAGCAAACAACCTTTTCCTCATGAAAAAGATCCCCAGCACTCCCTTACAAGTTCTTTCTTTATGTAACACAGGGATAACAATTAAGTAACAAACAGCCCTGTGAGAAATCATTTAACCAATACTGCCATCAAGTGTCCTCTATACATATCAGCTATGTACTTCTCTAGTATTGTATCTTGGCTGCACAGGTGGACCAAAGCCTGTATCTACTATTTAACCACATATTTCAGCTGAAACTATTGCCAGCACTGCAAATATAATCCGCTCGCAGTTTGAACGCTTTTGATGTGGTTAAATAGCTTCCAGCAGAAATCCAGAAGTCTATGGGTGAGAGGAAGCATCAATACCCTAACTTGCTCATTTGGTGGCTATTCCTTTTATAGAATAAATGGGGTAGCTTGAATATGATGACCTCAAAAAGTGTCAGCCTGTGGAAGCACAAAGACTACAGGGTAATCCACACTGGGGCTCAGACTAAAATAGGCAGAGGACCAAATCAAACATTGAGAGAAGAGAGGGGAAGCACTTAGACATTGTGAGTTTACTGCAATTCCTGCCTGGCTCTGAAGGCCATTTGCTAGGCAGCTTCTGACCATGCAGATCCAGGTGAGGAAGACTGCCCCCTCACTTTTTGACTACCACATATTTAAACCTACTGCATTAGGTAACTATTCCTCTTCCGCCAAGAAGACAAAAATGCATTCTAAGGATGATAGAAAGGTACAGAACTGCTCATGCATTAGCAGTACACAACACTTAAGCCAACAGCAAGACTGACAAAGCTTTAGGAAGATTCTTCAAACTATGGTTGAAGACTGAGTAACATAGAAACATTTACTTGGATTGGCAGAACAGCACATGCCTCAAATCTTTCAAGGAGCATTATTAGCAGGACACCACAAGCAAGCATCACATTCTGAATAGAGAAATACTGTAAATTGTCATTCAGAATCTCTTATAATTGTCATTACAAGCCTCTTTGATGGCATTTAACATGCATAAAGAATTGTTTGACTTTGGTGTTTTTCCTCAAGTATTTTAGAGGTAACTAGCACAGCTAGCTCTGTAACTATTTCGGAATCTTCCTTTCTTGCCAAGAAGTGGGATTACTGGGACACTGTTGTTTGAAACACTCCTGACAACATGACACAAAAAAAGCAAATGTGAAAGACAGTTTAAAAAAAGGTAGGAGACATGGAACAGCAGCATGGATTGACAGAGTCATAACCTAAAATGTTAATTATATTGTCTTAGACCAACAGACTTGAGAAGGGAAGTTTGAGGAGAAAACACTCTTCTGACAAGGAAGACTAAAATTGGCTTTTACTCCATCTTGACAATTTAAACACATGATGTCACTCCTAACATGATTCAGACTCGTATACTTGCACAACCAGGGCAGGTTTCTTTTATGCTTCTTGGAAAAAAGAAAACATTTCAGCCAGTGACCCACACAATAGACTACTACTGTTATAATTTAAATTCAAGTTTTCACTTACTACGAGAAAATACTTTTAAACTCTTCAGAAAATATGTGAAAATACTGCTAGATTTCTGCTTTTCATGAAATAAGTGTATCTCAGCTCCAAGACAGAAACAGAACTGTTGTAAATTAATTTACAGCAGCAGAACTTCCTTTGGTAAAAGGAAACGACAAGGGGTGGTGCTCCCCACAGGACAAGATGATGTCATATTGTTGAATTCTATGGAACAGTTACATTAGATTTGTAAGACAAATGAAGTTGCAGATCACTGTTAGGGTCCATCAACATAAGTTCCTCTTTATAAGAAGGCACTAGCTAACAATCTGATTCTCTAACCATCACTGAAGCAAAACACATCTGATGGGGAATAAAAAAAGCAATCTTTCTAAAATTACAGGCCATATAGGCACTGCTTTGTAAACAAGCTACAAGGTCTACTTACTGAAGTATTTAGGAGGTGGCTTTGGACAAAACAAAGAACAATACTTGAAAATAGCTGCATAAAGAAAATTAATTATATCAGTAGGAAGGCAGGGTAGATATATATTGTTAAACGTAGCATACTACTCACCTGCAATTGTATGCGCATACAGTCTGCTGCCAAAAGTAAAAACATGTAATTCATACAGCTTGGCAATTTTTTCCAGGAATTCCTTACAATGAGGACGCAAACGTGTGTGCAACATTGGCTCACCTCGACCTAACTGAAAATGAAATATTCCCTAGAAGAAAAACCATGTTGAATATTATCAAAATAGCAAACAAAAATGCCAGCATTCCAGAGCTACCCTCATCCTTCACTTCAATTTTATTTAGTCCCATAAGATCAAAGCAAGTTTTGGCCACAAGATTATGTGGCTGAATAAAATCCAAAGCATATTTTTGCTCTATGCCAGGCAATCCAACAATAAGGCTTTTAAATGCAGGAAGCTGTACTGTTGAAAAATTTATGATGCAGGTGGCGTTCATTCAAATCTTTACTTATGGCAGACCAATCTGAGAAATTTCTCAACCTGCTTGTTTCAGAGAAGTTCAGGATCTCACTACAATCAACACCTCTCAGTGAACTTCTGACAGATTAATTTCAATATGCATTGAGCTCAGAGAAAGTACAGTAATTTCACAATTATAAGCCACACCTGAATATAAGCCGCATTTAAGCGAGGACCCATGTGCGACAAAGTAACGAGTTAGTAACAGAATCACTCCAGCGCGGGGCTTGGTGTCGGGTGCTCAAGTTGCAAACAGTTTTCATAGACCAGTGAAGCCTTTAAAGGAAGCCCCTGGCGCCCGCCCCAGCACTCCTGGCCCGCTGCAGCTCTCTCCCCCGCCGGTTCTCACTTCCGGGTTGACATTTCACTGGGATTTGTCCATAGATAAGCCGCACCTGAATATAAGCCACACTACTGGGGTAGGCTGGATTCTTCAATGAAAAAAGTGTGGCTCATAATCGTGAAATTACTGTACTTTCTTCATCCAACAAAATCTGTCTATGGAAACATAACATCAGAGAACAAACCAGGAAGGAAGCTTCCCAATAAAGATTCCAGTTAAAAACCTAAAATACTTTAAAAATTATTTTTATTCAAAGCATGAATTTATACTGATAGAGGGATAGCCTTTCAGACACCCTAGATTTTTTAATCCTTAAATTGAATATTCATGGTTCCCTTTCCTCTTAATTGTAATGTACATTTCTAGCTTGCTTTTTCCTAGCAATTGTGAACATATGCTGACCCTACGGGGTCAAGAATGCAAGAATGGCAAGAGGAAAGAAAATAACTAGACAATCACAGTTTGTGTGATATTGATGTTTAAATTTGCATCCTCTTATTCCAGACACTGTACACATTTCAACAAGTTTCTTGTTTCAGAGCTTCCAAATTAGAAATGTTCCAAGCCAATACAAGCCTTGTCAGTTCAATAATAAGTGTTTCATGAAGAAATTAAACCACAACATCCAACCTGTCCCCTCCTCATTCCCCCAAGAAAGATTTAAAAAAAAATCCTACGCATACTCATGGGAATGACAGACACAGGAACACACAGAACTGCCCAAAAAGGGACTTGGAATAGCAAGTCACTGTACCTGCCTCAGACTTTGAGGGAAAATAGTCTCATTACTGAGAGCTCAGCTTGTTAATTGCAGAGGAAGGAAAGCAGAGATAAAAAATAGCTACCTGAAACATCTCTCAAAATGATTAGAAAGGAAAAGTGCAGGAAAGCATGAATGGAAGAAAGAAAAATGTCAATTTAAATGTAGAGAAAAAGGAACACATTACAGAAGATTTGTTTCTCATTTTCTTTTATTCTTCAACTACAATTTTGCCTACCCACAGGATATTCTTTTAAAGACTCATAATTTAAATATTGCTATAAACATTCCTCTTGTTATATTGGATTGAAAGGTAACCCCAAATACCTTATTAGACATTTGCTGGCAGTGCTGTTCTGTAGTATGAATCAATGTCTGGTCCAAATCTACCATGAGCACCAGTTTTCTATTGCGATGTAGTCGCTGTTGATCTTCTCTTCCCAGCTGCTCAGCTTGCTGTAACAGAAATATTCACTGCTAAGCTTAGCTTCATAGAAAGACAATAGGTTTATTTTTGTGTACTGTACAGGAGAAGTCCTTCTGCTACAAACTAACTGCACAAGAAATAATGTCTCAACATAACTGTAGAAATGGCAGCTGTGAAAATTGTTTACCAAAAAAACCACCAAAAAATAGCTAAGTCTACTCTTAGATCTCTGATACACTGTCCTGACAGGAAATAGAAGTAGCTCTGAGCACAAAGGAAAATTCATCAGTAGGTCTGAGAACTTTTGACTTACGTCCAGTAATTTTGTATCATTAAGTACAATGTCTGAAAATCCCATGCTAAGTATAAAACTGAAGCTGCTGCTGATAGAAATGATACCTATGAACTTCAGATTACAGAATGTATGCTTTCAGACATAAATAGCTAAGGTTATGCAGTGCCACATGGGCACTAACATTAAGACCTTGTAATCCAGTAAATATGAGTGATTTATTCCTCCCGCACGTATTTACAAACTTTCCAAGTACCATCTGAAGCTCTGTGTTCACTTGATTCTCTTCTGATAGCAAGTTGCAGTGTTGCCCTCAAGACAGCTGGATTTTAAGTTAGAGCACTATGAAGCAGCAAGGATCAAGTGCAAACTGCCCTTTGAAACACTCCTCTATGAAGGGGACACCTCTAGCTGCTTATATCTTCACAGTTCCCCCCACTGGTGCGCTTTGAAGAATTACCATTAAAAAAAGTATCAAGTAGCAACATGAAAAAGAGAGATTGGGTTGATAAAGAAGATAAACAGAATGTTCATCTTCAAAACAGACATGCTCCTCTCCCCTATAATTGAGGTATAAACAAGTATATTTTGATAAGTGAGACGAATATTTGAAATATTAATGAATAAAGAATACTTGGAGTATTTGAAAAAAAAAGAAATAATTTTACCATACAGGTAAGCTGACGCAAACTAACTTCACTATATCTAGTGGGTCAATTTCAAGGTGAAGGTTAAAGCTAGGTTTTTGAGACATTGCAAGCTTTGAATAGATTTCAGCTCATGGAACTTTTCCTAACTGCTCACACTTGGTGACAAAAATGTTCAACCTTTGCTGCTGTCAAAGTTACATCTTTTCAGTAAACAGCTCTAAAAAACCAATGTTTTAACTAATAAAAAATAGTAAGAAAAATGAGAAAAATCAATCTACTAAAATAAACATACAAATCCCTGGGGCTACTAATGTTCAACCCCAAATTCATCTTCAAAGGGAAGCAAACTTCCTGTATCAAGTACACAGAACATTTACAAAACTACTGCAATTAAGTTTGTCAACTGTGGAGCTACTGTGGAAGGTGTGAACAAAGAAATCATAATGGTACTTACCTCAGAGCTAACTTTTAGTTCTGGGACACTGTGAACCATTGATACAGTTGCTGTGGATAATGGCACACTCTGTTTTCCATTCTTGCTTCGTATCCTAATCACATAGAGAAAAGAAGAGAGAACACGAGAGAATAATAGTTTAATGAAATGTTAAACAGACTAAAATCTATGGCCTCAAATTAATCACTGCCAAAAAAAAGTTTTAAAAGAGCTATTTTAATAAACACACTCTTCCAAATTCTTGCTAATGCAAGTTGCTAGACAAAATGGATCAAGATCAAAGAAGCACCCCAGAAACAAACATGCAAACAGTCACTGTAGTAAGTTATACTTCCATACAATTATTTCATGACACATAACACTAAGATGAAACAGGATCTAGGCATTGATTTGCATCAAAAAACAAGCTATAAACTAGGTACAACTATCAAAGCATTCAAATTTAAAACTACTAGAAAGGAACCCCGTTTCTTTCTGCTTTTTTTGCAATCACTCAGCATGCAATTATCTACTTGTTTTCCACGCTGGAGTATGAAAAGTATAAGTAAAGGATAGGCAAAGTTACTCTGTGCACACAGAATGACTTTACAGGTGACTGCTGCCTCAAAAATACCATCCAAAAAAAAATCCCCTTACATGTTCCTTCCACTGGCAGAAAACAGTGAGGAACTCTGTATACTAGTGTCTATTTTATTTATGTGTATATTATACACACAGTCTTACTGGAACACAGGTATCAACACAGAATAGGTGTCACCCTTCTGTGTGCATATATATGTGAGAGAGTGTGAGTGCAAACACAGTACAAAATTACTTGAAAACTGACCAAGTAACCCTGTATAGGATTCCTTTCACTAGCTCAAACCAATTAATTTACTGGGAATTCTGACATCTAATTGATGATTCACCAATATCAAAAAATACTACCATACAAATTTTGTCCTAGGTCACACATGCACATCTCTCAGTTTTCCCACGGACTAGTCCTATCAAGAATATTTGGTATCAGATCTACTACAAGAGTTAAACCAGATTTCACTTTGTGACAAGCAAACTGCTGAGGAACAACTGTACTGAGCTGAGTTGAGGCAGACAACCACAGACAGGTATCTTGCCCTGTACTATAATGTATGGCAGTACTGAAGTCCAGGAACAAAAGTATTTATTTGGTCTGAAGTTTAAACGTACATTTTAGCATCCTTACATCCTTTGCTTCAGAAAACTTTATCTATAACCCTGAGTGGCATTTCAAATGGATCTTTAAAATTAATTAACCATTTTCAGACAATTAGTTGAATGACTACTAAAAATGCCGTACTTGCTTTTCTCCAAGCAAGAAAAGCATCAATGATTTTGAATTGTCTTCTGACACAGGCTTAGCAGTCATAACACAATATTTCAAATATATATATAAATATATATATAAAATATATATATATATTCAAACCTCAAATGAAGTATCCATTGAGGACAGATAAAGCTCTAATAACAATTATCCTAACTTTGCTAGGTTTGCCAAATAATACTTGTTTACAAAATATTAAATTTTAACTTTAATAAAAAGTCATATCCAAACATTAACCAGCCTACTTGCACAGACTCTCAGTATTCAGTTCACTCACACGGTTTGTGGGATAATGTTCACAAAATAACTCTTAACAACGAGCATGCATTAAAATGAAATCAAAGTATTTCCAGCCAAATGAAATGAGTATGTAACATTAATTTATAAAATACAGGCAACTATACAGCTCGTTTTGGAACAGCTGTTGAATTAGTAATTTGATATAAGAAACATCCTCTTTACCAAGCAATGAAACACAACAAAGGAGAAATACAATCATCTTTTGAATTTGGTTTCTTTTTTGCCTAAGGCTTAAATTCCTTTAGTTCCATGGCAGAGTATTTCACAAAAAAATTGTAAACAGTTAAGAAGCCTTAAATTGAGAGCACTGGAGACAAGCTAGCTCCCATTCAGACAGAGTACAAATGAAGCAAGGTCATACGAATGAGACTGCTACCACCTCTCAGCTATTTGCACCTGCACAGATAAAAGTCTCAGGCTTACTAAGCAAGCCACTGTTGACACACCATGCAACTCAGTCTCAGTGGGGAGTACACGCAGAGCAAAGTGAGAATTTACCTCTCTACACATACTCCTTGTATTTATATATCTTCTAAGTTGCCATAGATTACCCTCCATGAAAAGAGAGCATGCAGACTTCTTAAATTCTAAATGAGTGGAGACCTCAGAGCAGTCTTCTCTTTACAACCTTTAGCAACCTGAAGGGCCTAAGAGAGACCTGGAGAGGAACTATTTACACGGACATGTAGAGACAGGAGAAGGGGGAATGGCTTTAAACAAAAAAGGGTAGGTTTCACTAGCTATAAGAATACAATTGTTCTCTGTGAGGGTGATGAGGCAATGGAACAGCTTGCACAGAAAAGCTATGGATGCCCCATCCCTGAAAGTGTTTAAGGCCAGACTGGAGGGGACTCTGAGCAACTTTATCAAGTGGAAGGTATCCCTTCTCATGGCAAAGGGATTGGAACTAGATGACCTCCAAGTCCTCTCCAGCCCAGGATATTTTATGACTCTTAATAGATGAGAGAAGGAAGAGCTTGAATCAGAAGCAAGGAGAAGTTGGAAAAAAGAGCTGTCA
>VRYO01001463.1:94020069-94041456 GCA_009812075.1 Sialia sialis | reverse complement strand
AAAAAAAAACCCGCGGCTTGTATTTGGGTGCAGCTTATATATGGACAAATCCCGTGGTCTTCCCAGCTACCCGGAAGTGCGGCTTATATTCAGGTGCGGTTTATAATCGTGAAACTACTGTATATGCTTTTGCCATAACATGGCAAAAAAGACAACTATCTAATTTTTCAGATTATTAATTTTCACAACTTTACAAGTCACTGAGTAATATACTAAGGTCAGTTTCTAACCACAGTTTAGCAAGGAAGTTTGATGAGAACAAGTAGTGTTTGTCCAGAAACAGTTTACGTTCACTTAGATACAACTCTCCATTAATACCCTACTAGACTACACAGTAATGAAAACCAAACGTGGAAACTTCAACATCACAGAAGTGCCCAGGTTCTCTTCTTTTAAAATCACTGAATCCAACCATTAACCTAAAACTGCCAAGCCCACCACTAAACCATGTCCCTAAGCACCACATCTGCAGGTCTTAAATTGATTCAGGGATGGCGTCTTGATCCCTTCCCTGGGCAGCCCATTCCATTGCTTGATAACCCTCCCTGTGGAAGAAATTTCTCCTCATATCCAGCATAAACCATCTCTAGCACAATTTGAGGCAATTTCCTCTCCTCCTACTCCTTGATACTTGGAAGAAACAACTCCCATCTGGCTACAGCCTCCTTTCAGGCAGTTAAAGTCTTTCCCTGAATTTCCTTTCCTCTAGACTAAACACCCCCACTTCCCTCAGCTACTCCTTATCAGACATGTGCTCCAGATCCTTCACCAGGCTTCACTGCCCTTCTCGGGACACGCTCCAGGACTTCAGTGTCCTTTTTGTACTGAGAAGTGCAAAATTTAACCCAGGATTTGAGATGCAGCCTCACCAGTGCCAAACACAGAGGCAGACGACTTCTATACCAACTTCATGCTAGTTTACTATTCCCATGGCAGATATATATTACTCCAATCATCTCATAAAAATATTAAAAATTTCTGATCCTTTTAACCTTGACTCACCACATCTTACAATAAAGACAGGATCTGATATCTTATTATTTCTTTTACACAATGACTAAACCAAACCACAAATTAGAGCTGGAAACAAAATGTGACATTCATTACTCCAAACTCTTTAGAAGACAAACTCTACTTTTCAGTTTAATAGTCCAACTAAAGTATTCCTCATCCAGTTACTGAAATTCAAGATCCTGAAAATAAATATATTATTTATTTTCTCTCAAACACTTAACAGTCACTCTAAGACACTTATTTTCTTCATTACAGATGGAGAAATTCATCTTTCAGGTCTTTCATTAAAAAAAAAATTCTAACAAGTAGACATAGCTCAGCTACTACATTTCACCAAGTCTGTGATGAGCTACAGCATTTCCCTAATATTTAAAAAAAAAAAAAAAATAATTAAAAGTCAAGCAGTTAAAGACCTCAACCAAAAACCAAAAAAACCCCAAGAAAACCCAAGCTCTTTCATAAACTGGCTGTAGAATTTTAAGTGTGGCTTCGAATCTGTACTGCAATAAACAGACCGCAACACGAAGAAAACTGTTTTGCATGCCCTAATCTCCCATTCATATATCTGACTATCAAGCGTTTGGGAATTCTAAGCAGAAATCCAGTTTCTAAATAATACTTGCAACTGCTTGCTTGCAGCGTGTCCCTTGCTCTTCAACAACCAGAAGAATGATGACGCCACTAACAAAACCGCAGCTCATGCCCACAACGAGGATTATTTTCCTCTCTGAGAGCAATAACTAGATTCAGGCCAGGTTTATTTCAAAAGAAATCTTCACAAGCCACCATGCTACCAGTATGCCCATTTACAGAAGTGCAGAGCTATGCTCTTCTCACTGGCAGTCATCATCTGCTTGGAGATTACACCTCCTCTTCCTGTGTAGGCATCCTGGATCTTTTTTTTCATGGCATGTATTTCACAGAAAACAAATAAATCAGTCTTAGCTTTTTAGAAGCACAAGATGGAGTATTTTAGTGGCCCTTCCCTAGTGGCAATTCACTGTGTGATTATTTCAAGGATTTCACAGAATTTAGGTCTCCTCTTGTACCTGTATAATTGCATTGTTTCATTTGCCTCCCCACTCCTTTTGACAATACTTCTATCTTTTCATTTTATATGTTGATTCACTGCTAAGGTCCTTTTTAGGACACTAATGACCGTGTCAGAATTTTTCATCCTCACCATGTGTTCAGCATATGAATCAGAAATTACAGACATACCTAAAAGGACAAAAACTTGCTGCATGGTACAAGCCAAAGAAACATGCTTAAGAGATTACAGTAACTGAGTTTATACCCTAAATGAATTGGTTCTCAATAGCTCAAAAGAAAAAAACACCTTTCAATGTCATCTTAGAAGCCACAATATCTCTAGACATTCTCCACTTTGCAGTAAAGGCAACCTCATACTCCACATATGCAACAGGAGATGCCGGCATATTCTTGGGTCAAGATGTAATTTGACATGCAAGAGAAAAGATTTTTATAGGAAAATTAGAGTTCTAAATTATCCATTGATATTCTGTACCTTGCCTCATACCAAGCCTGACCACTAAACAGTTTTGACCCTGCGAAATCTAAACATAACCAGAACTCATGGCCACACTTAGACGATCTAGAGATAAAATAAAAAGTACATGATATAAAGTCCTCTGTGATGCTTAACCCTAAGGACAAACTCCAGAGCCCTGACAAACTTCTGAGCACATACAACCAAAAGGTCAACTTTCAGTTACAACAGTCAGGATCTAAGGCAGACTTCTCTCAGGGAAAAAGCCCAACACTACTTCATGCTCCAGAAAGAAAGCCTGAACTCTACTAAGGCCTAGGCATACTCAAATTACAGCACGTTTTATTTACTAAAAAGGAAAAACACAGACCTCAAGTGGAGTGACTTTTTTAAAATGTCACACCTGGAAGCTCTCTTTTTACTGTTGAAGTATAGGGATTTTCAAAATGTAATGGCCAAGATCAAAGCCAATTATTAGACAAAAGTGAGCTGAATCAAAGTGGGCAATGTCTGGTCTTAAATGGCTGCATATACCAAAAACAGGTTCAGGTTTCTGCCTGTTCTCTTCTCTGGGTTGTAAGTGAAACCCACTTTGAAGAATAGAACCTTTCCCTACTCCATTTCTACAACAAATAAACAGATTCTCCCTCCCACTCACTCCATATATGAGGAACTACAGCACTCTTTACTGCTGGAAACATTAACAGCATCTTCCTCTTCTTCAGGATCCAGAAGGTGATTTATTCACATTCCTTCCAGATATACTTGTAAACAATTCAGAAATTAGGAGTGCCCTTAAGGTAAAATTTTTTGTGGCCACAATAGGAACAGATATTTACCAACAGCCTCAGGTTGCAGGTAACCATAAGCTCATTGCTGTTCTCCCAGTACTTCTACACTTACATCCTGTTTCTAAACCAAGTATTTTAAGAATATCTGCTTCAAGTCAGCAGCATGGTAAAGAAAAACAAAAAGGGGGAGGCTGGCCAGCTGCAGCACATGAGTACAATGGCCACGAGTTCTCTTTGCAGCTGTCTTTAGTAAAGCTCTGCATCTTAAGGACACTAAGTGTAACCCAGGAATAGAGGTTCCCTCTACTACTCAGAACGAGTCTAACCTGACCGTACATTAACCACAACCTTCCAGGCTTCACTTCCAGAGGCAACAGCTCCAATATTGTGCTGCCAGAGAAAGGCAATGGCCTACTTTCTTTACTCCCCACCCTCCTGCTTCCTCTGAAAGCCCTCCTCTGGCACTTCCAGAAAAGACGATTACAGTACCCTGCAAGGTAGAACTCACCAATCCCAACCAAGTTTTCTGCTGCTTTTAGAATCAAGCAGCTGGTAACAGCAGTCCAGCAAGAGTACGCACGTTGCGCAAATGAAAAGAGGAGCAAATGTTTCACAAACAGGGCTAAGACTGAGGCAAGAGACACAGATCGAGAAACTCACATTTTCTCTCCACCGTAACCAGGCCACTTTGTTAGCACTTAGCTTGCCTATCAGTAAAGACTAGCTTGGACAACTCTATGTCATGGAAATGTAAGTTTTATTTATTATCTTAAAGTCTGCTTCAAGGTACCATGCATTGACATTGAGAATACAGTGCAATATAGTAGAAGTTTACAAGATTAAGCTACTGCCCTACACTGACTAGTATCTCATGCGACTGCTGGCAGCCAAGCCATTGCTGAGCATCCTCAGATCTGTTTGGTAAAAGAGATATGTCAAATACCACAAGAAACACAGACCAAGTTATCACTGTGATCACTTAAAACTGCTGTCCTCAATCTGATGCCCTTCCAATATGCCCTTCCAATGTGCAGTGAACTAACACATCAAAAGGAGATGCTGATACACAAGTGAACAGAAGTCACTGCCCTGGTTTGGCAGAACGCTCAAGACAGTGTTACTGGGAACTGTCAAGGGGTAAAAACCAAATGAACACATGAGATCAATGATTATTAATACCAACTATTACTGAATCAACCAACAGATCTAGAACAAATATGAGCACATAGTTGTCAGATGAAGTTAGAATTAACCTAAAGCCTGCTTCTACAGTTTCATTATTCGGATTTCTGTAACACTGACATTTTTGTTTGCTTATACCAGAATAGTATTTTGTGATGTGTCTCCAGCATTTAGAACCCCTACTAAGAACCCTTAAAACCAACTTAATTCAAAGCACAGCCTTTGTTACATATGACTCCAGTTTTGTAGCAAGGATATTTTCAAAGCCTGAATCCCCTTAGTCTTGCCATGTAAGAGTATTTAACATCTGGATTTATATATTTATTTAATCCTCATTAATATCTGTGAAGAAGCTGAGAGAGTCCTTGAATAATTGATTAAAAATGCCAAGGATTCACAAGGACACACAGCCCTTGTTGCTACAGGCAACACATGGTGTACAGCCTCTTCAAGCTGTTGGAGGAAATGTCCAGTACAGCAGCCACTTGACTTACACTCAAGGACAGCAAACACAGACAGCTACATTTCAAACACACATGAACCCCCAAGGTCTCACCCGAACAAGTCAGACCTTCTGCTGAAATACCTCAAAACCCAAAAAAACCCCCATACCCTAGCCTAGAGAACCAGGTAACAATTGCTGTGAGCAGTAGCTCACAGAAAACACAGTTCACATTTCTAGGCATCATCTCAGTTATCCAAAGGTAATGGAGAAATTACTGGTCTTGAGATTATTTTTCCTCTGTTAAATACAGACTATCCAAAACTAGGAGTTAATGTGTTAGGAACTTTTTTCTTCTATTTTTCAAGCAAAATACCTATTCAGGTTTAGACTAAGGTAATAAATGCCAAGAGAAACACAGGCCCAGAGTTTCTGGATTTTATTTAGAATCAAAAAACATCTTAAGCTTAAAGTAAGTTTATTTCCATGATTTGCAAGGCTTTAAGTATTTCCATTTACTTCTGGAGAAGAGTTTGCATTACAAGCAAAGAGGTAGCCCTCTTTCAACTTTTATGCACTCATATGTGAATAGCTTCTTGCACATTTCAAAAAGCCACTGTTAAGAGCTAACAATGTATAATAAAAAGGTACAAAAAATTCCCAACAAATTGCTTGCAGTGACCTTTGCATAAGATCAAGTAACTCTTTCAAATATTTTCAATGTGTTTTTATTTAGAACATTTTAAACCAGAAGTATTATTATTTAGGAGAATTCAAGACCATTTTGTTTTAAAGGGAAAAGTTAAAAATACAGTTCTCAATACTTTTACACAGAACCCGTTCAAAACAATGAAGTTCATACAGAATGAATTCAGAAGTGGAAAGATGCAAGCCCATAACTCTGTAGCTTGTTTCTTTAGCAGTACTTCTAATAATCACAGAAGAAAACAGGTTGTCATATCTCAGTAATTCATTTAACCAATAAACAGTTCTGCAGCCTACTTCCCCCATTATTATCAGCTGCTGCTATTACTTATATGCCTTTGCTTTTCTATTGCCACTTCTGACTGCAGTGTCAACAGTCACAGCAGTTCTCAAACACCTGCTGCAAAACTCCACCTCTCTGAGAGTTGAGCAACATCCATCTGACAGCAGGACCAATCCAAATCTACATGATGAACCCTGGCAATCTATCTAGTATTTATTCAAAAATTTGAAGTGACTGAGCAGTGACTATACAGCCTTCTAATTGACAGAACAATAATTAACCTAAACCTGAAGTTTTCTCAAACCACACTTGAACTTTCACACCAGTTACTGAAGAATGGTACTCGCAGATGAACTGCTGCAAATCCAGACAACAGTCTTGGACTAATTCCACTAATTTTTGTTTCTTTTTCAGGCATATGCCTCTCCCTCGGACAAAGGCAGGTAATTTCCCTTTATCTCAGACTAACTTACCACTGCATTCCTCCTACCCCCGGTCAAGAGCACCTTTAATTACCAGAACAAATTTGGTTTGCCTCCTGCACCTGTAGGCTCACATCTATAGAAACAGCAAGAGATGAACACCGAAACAGCCTGGACACCAAAGCAGAGAAGGACGACTGAGAAAGAGACAGCTTCAAACACGCAGACATACAGAGCTGACATCAAAGCTACAAACGTGGGCTTTACTTCTTCCTGTGCAAAGTAATCTGGGAGGATTCTGTGATCTCTCCCCCTCTGCCTTGGAAAGCTGCATCTATTAACAGAGTATTACACTTTCCCCAAACATTTTATCACCCTTCCCACTGAAACCACCCACTTAGGCAATCACAGTTCCTTTGTCTGCTGCTTCCAAACAACAAAATGGGAAGAGGCTGACTCTAGGATGCACAATCCTCAAGTCTAACAGCTTCCTCCCGTTCTTTCCCTTTAAAGATACTGTGGCAAACTTACCTGGCCACTACATCCTGCGTGCTGTTAAATCAAATGAATGCACACAGGAAAAATTAACAACTCTTAACACTCTTAAGAGCATATATGAACCGAACTGTCCTAAGTTACACCACAGTGTTCTAACAAGGAGCAGCAGCTCCACATTTGACAACAACCACATGACAGCAACAGCATCATGTGAGTCCAGAAGCTCAACACACTCTGAAAGCAGAGGACAACAGCTTAGAAAGCTGCTCATCTTATGAAAGATAAGTGTGATAAATAGCTGTAAAGTTAATTAAATTCTCTTCCTGAGCAATATTTTCCTTGACGAGGGTTACTTGCTCCCCCCCTGGCCCTTTCATGAATGAGAATCCATGGACCAAGATGACTTGCCTTTCACCTTTTCAAATGCTGTGAAGTCTTCTATGTGATTTTTAAGCTAGGAAGTACTAGAAAGCAAACAAATAGGCATTATTCAACTCTACTGGGTCAAATTCACTGCCTTACACCACATGTTTTCTTGGAGCAGTTGAAGAAAAGCCTTTTGTTAATTTTTTTTAAAAAAAAGATATTAGTGCGATAGTGACCTGGCAATAGCCCAACTCTTGTCCTAAACGAAGTATTTCCTTTAACACTGCATTAAAGAAAACTGGGGGAACCTTTTCATCTTCCATAGCCTTTTTAAGACCAGCAGTCTCTCCTGTTCATGACAGTTGTATATCTCCCCTGTTTCTAATTCCGTAGATCTAACTTCAGCAAAACCAAACCTAGAGAAAAATGTATAATCAAGATCCCTAAAGTGCAATGTGTAATTCATTACTTGCTCTCCAGGAAGTAATTTCATGCTCCCCTATATGCTTCAAAATGCAACTACTGTCAATTCAGCTATCCATATACGGTACAAGACCTCAAGTTAATCTTTACTTTTTTAACTGTACTAAACAGCTATCTATAAAAACATTTTGTAAGTGACAACCTATCATTTTCCAAAAGAGGTACCAAAATTAAAAGGCTGGCAGCTCTTTACTGAGCCTTGAGACTAGTACGTTCCATCTGAATATATTTTTATATATATTCTTGATATTTAGAATTTGCAATACCATCACCCCATATTCACTTTCATTTAGTAAGTCTGAATGTTTCATTAGCCATTTACCTAAGGGGAGTCTTGCACTAGATAAATCTGACCTTGAGAAACCAAACAGCTGTGATCCCTGCTAGGGCAAATCCTTAAGTTAACACCAAACAACAGAGTCATCAAATCAGAAAGGACCAAGTAGGCATGCAAGTGGTACTACTGAGATTGCTCAAGAGAAAAAAAAACCACTTCCAGTCAAGACAAACTGTTGCTCTCTTCCTCAAACTTTTCCAATCCCTCTGAGGACAAATGCCTATGAATTGTGCAACATAAAATTAAAGGTCTCTCACTGCAGTCCCCCAGTGAGAATTTTTGTCCATAAGTTTTCTCTTTAGAAGAGAGCAATTACAGAAAACCACGTGGCAGTTGCTGAGAAGAAACATGCACATTTGCCTTTGAAAAAAGACTGGTTTTCTAAGCAACTCTAGTATTAAAATAAAGCTCAAAAATACCCTAAAGAAACTAGACAGCAATAACTAAAAAAGAAAAACCATTGTCATTCAGGTAAAACTACAATCTACTTCCAGCACAGACACCTACAAACTAACATTTCTCAAAAACTGCTGTAGCCCAATTGTAGCTCTACAATGGGATGCATAAAACAGTACCACCTCATTCTGTCTGCTGGCCCATACACTCACACACAAGCTCAAGTAATATGAGTAAATCCTAGTACAAACTAAGAGCAGAAAATTCCCAGGTTTGGGAGAAACCTTGTAAAGATAAGAATGTTACTAAAGACTATCATACAAAGTGCCAAATGGAACACACACAACCTCAAAAATGTTATTCTCCAGTGTTGATATGTCATTTATTCCCTGATAACTCTACTGGCATTTACCCAATCACTTTGATCTGACCTATCTATGGGCTACTGTGGAAAGGACAAATTACTACCCTTTTTCCTACACCACACTTCCGTTAAACCAACTGAACAAAATTAGGGAATTGATTACTATGGACCATTTTACAGGAGATTGGGCAGGAAGGACAGAATGAAAAACAAGATGAGAAACCAAGCCACCTTCAACTACATGATTTCCAACACCCTACTCCCTTCCAGCCAACCCTCATATTAACATGAAGCAATCAGGAAACCATGGTCTAAGAAAGCCACAGTGAGAAAAACTGCATACACAAGGCTGCTACAACCACACTACTGGTAAATTGCAAGCCTGATGCCGGCCTCCAGCCAAACCTGAGCAGCTGGATCCTCTTAGATAAAGAAGCTCCTACAAGTTTTGTGAAAACATGCCCATGTAAAGAAAAGAAACTCTGTCCTCTGCCATCCAGTACAATGAGCTTCCAGCTTCTTAGGTGCCTAGGAACAGAAGAAAGAAGGAAATGAAAGACAAAAGCCCTCATTTAGAACTTGCAACTTTTTCACTATCCAGTTTAACCAAACACCAGAAAGACAGCCTTCTTTTAATGTTTCTTGGTATCACAGTATATGGCAGAATGGAAAATAGGAAAATTTAAAAAAAGAGAAGTCAGAAACATGCATACTGAAACTTACTAAAAAAAAATGGGATGAATTCAGGCATAAAAAGGAATTAGACAAGAGATACAGTGAATTGGGACTGTTAAGTATTATTCAACAATTCTCAATGTTTGGCACTGAGGAGTTTCTTTAGACTCATAACTTCATTAAGTATTTGCCAGAATATTATGAAAACATTAGTTTCTAACAAGCAGCAAGGTGTTTTACCTGTAGTTCGTTGAAAGTGCCACCACTTCAAAATAAACTGCAATTCATTAGCATTTTATTCCCCTTGGAAGACTGTAAGATGCATGGGCCTGGGGTTAAGTGTACAGTAAACTAGGCCCTGAGCCTATGTGACATTAGATAACCAAGAACAGATATTCTTTTAAATAATAACCAAGTTTCCAGCACCAAAAATACCAAGCAATGACACAAAAAAACTATAATTTTAGAGAACAAATTCCCAGCTACTTTCTGCCATCTTCTGCAAAAAACAACAAGTTTTGCTTTACTAGGATGCAGACAGCTTAAACAAGACTTTTATTACAACACAAATATATTTTGTATAAGAATGTGAATTTTTGCTATTAAAGGTATGTGGTAAGACAAAGATACCCAGGTTAAATATTTCAGAAGACTCTTCTACTATGAGCCAAACAAGACCCTTGCAATAGTCTGTCCCATCAGTAGGGCAATCATTTTATATTAGAAACGCTTGTGTTACTATTTGCATAAAGCATTTATACTGACCCAGCCCAGAACCTGCCACACCTGTAGCACCTTCAGAATTACAAACTTTGATGAGTAACTGGCACTAATAATACACAGCAGCACAGGATTTTTGGCATTTTTGGCTCCTGCTACGTAGCAAAATTATGCTTCATTAACATCAAAGGCCTTTTATTAACTGCTTCCTGTACTCCCTGTTATTTACAGTCCTAAAAGGTTAGACACCTTTCTCCCTCATGTTCCAGTCTGACATGTGATGCGAGCTTACCTCTGCAAGAATAAGCAAAAGCTACTTACTGACTTCCTGCCTTGGGCTCTCCCCTGGGGAAAGTTTGCACTCTGTCAATTCCAAAAAGTGGGTAATAACACTACAAAAAATTAGGTGCTATAAACGTGCAAAATTACTTTCATGCAGCAATGATTTCATCTCACGCCTAATACGAAAGAAAAATAGTCAAAAGTTAGGAATGTGTCATCTTAATTGGAAGAGACTTTTGCTAAACAGTATCTTTATTTCCAGAAATATTATGACCTAATCAACATAGAATAAAACTGAGCCACTCATATAGCTTATCCTCAAATAAAAATCAGCTTGTGTTCTCATGTTCTAATGAAAATAAAAAATATTTTGAATAGAAACAGCACTTCTGCAGTGTTTCGGGGTCTGACAAATATTTGTAAACATCATTGGTTTATAGAGAATTCAGTGCTAAATCAGCCAAGTTAATTTTTCTGAAGGCAGCATGGCACCTACCATTCTGGAAAGTTTGAATTACAAAAGTGTATCTTCTGATGATGAATAAATTTCAGCTATGTTACTTACTTTAATCACATCTGTGTTTTAACAACGCAATGTTTTAACAAATATTGAAATATTGTTGATAATTAGTGAAATGTTATTATTTCAATTCCACAAAATGAGAAGCCACAGGCAAGAGATTGCAAAAAAGCCCCCATTTAAGTGACCAAAAAAATGCAGCTATGTCTTCAACTGTGGACCAATTATACTATCCTTTTTTCATGCTTACTCTACCTCTTCAGCTGAACTTTTCCCTTGCACTGACCCAGTAAACACCACTGCAACATGCAACAGAGAAACCTGACTGAAAAGTCAGAACTCCAAAAGCATAATGCCTAGCAATGGTCAATATCAAATACAATCTTTCAGTCATGTAAGATAAAAACATTCTAGAAGAAAAAATGGTAACAAAGAACAATATTTATTTTCCAATTGCCTCAAAGCAAGGACTTGCTAATTACAAATCAAATGACTATCCAATCCAATCAGAACACAGTATAAAAATTGGTGCATTCCACTTCATGAAGTTAACATTGAAAAAAGCTAAACCTAAAATGCTGCTATATAAGCAGCAGACCCAGATTACTTTAAATTAATAATATTTTTAGTCTGGTTCTCCTTCCAAGTGCTTAGCTAACACAATAAAAAGACCAGATAAAGTTATCTCCCCTTCTATTCAGTGCTAGTAACATCAATTTCATTAAGCATATGGTGCTTTCAAAATTTCAGTCTGTACTTTCAAGATCTTTTTTAGTCTGACCTAGCATTTACAGTACCTTTGTTCTACATCAGGTATTAAAGATTGCCCATGCTGCACCAGATGCAGCAGCAGAGTGCTGATGTGGCACAAAAGGAAAGCAACTGTCTTATCTCAGAGATATCTTTATTGCAAGAGGCACACAGCTTGCACCTCCTCAGTAGCATTTTCTATGTCTGACTGCTATAAAAATGCATCTGTCTTTTTTCTTGAATATTTGAGAGCACCCCTGTACACAGATGTTTTGCATAAACGAGTAAATCTCAACCAAGAAAGTTTAGGCCTGGCTGCTCCCTCCTAAAAATCAAGAGAACTACAATCAAAGAAAATAGCTTGCTGCCATAAAGCAGAGGAAGTAGATTATTTAACTAGTTTCCTGTTGAGAAAGAATAAATCTGCCTAAAGTACAGGGTAGCAGGCTATTTGCCCAATTTAACCTCAAAATCTGAGCAGCCCACTCTCTATCAGGCCTTGAAGAACTTAAAAGTCAAGAAACACTCAGCCTTATTAAGACAAACCCATTGCTAAACCATAAAAAAAAAAGTCTATTTTAGTCCCTTGCTCTTCTGAAAGTTTCAATTACAACATCTTGGTTATATTTGGGAAGCCTTATACATTAAAACATCTACAGTATTAAAAACATTTAGGCTGCCAATAGTATGTGTAAGGTACTTAGTAATTTTAAAATGCCTTACTGCACTGTTGCTTCCCATTAAAATTCCTTTTGTTGAGCACAAAATGATCTGTTTGCTCCCTGAATTTTGCACCAACCTAACCACCAAACTAAAAAGCGTATGTTAGGAGAAGAGGCAGTAGGCAGAAAATGATGCACAGGAAGTTCCATCTGAACATGGGGAACAACTTTTTTTTGGTGCTAGTGACTGTGCAATAGAAGAGGCTCCCCAGACTGAGGGCCCTCCATCACTGCAGATATCCCAGAACCGTGTGGATGCAGTCTCGTTCAACATACCGTAGGGCGACCCTGCATGAGCAGCGAGGTTGGACCTGATGACCCGCTGTGGTCCCTTCCAACCTAACACATTCTGTGATTTTGCCATTTCCAAGTAGTGTTTGCAGTAAAAGCAGCGCTAAGAGAATCCCGACACAGCAAGAGGGATGCACAGCTGAGAGACAGAGCTCACAACGAAGAGCTCCGCTCTGAAACACGAGTGGAGTATGACCCCTCGGGACTTCCCCGGCCGCTTCCTCCTCCTCCTCCTAGCAGGGCAGATTCTCTGCGCAGAGCTCGGGAGGAAGGGCCTTTGTGAGCCGGGCCCGGCCCAGCCCCTGGTTAGAAGCGCGAAAGCCGCGTCCCGCCAAGGCCGCCGTGGCGCGCACTCACCCGGGCGCGATGACCTGGCCGGGCCGCGCGCACAGCTCGCGCACCACGCCGGGCCGCTCCGCGCGCAGCCTGCGCTCAGGGCCGCCGCGCTGCGGGCGGGCGGAGGCGCCGCTGGCGGCGGGCGGCAGCGGGGCGGCGGCGGGCCCGGCGGCGCGGGGGGCGGGCGGCGGCGGCAGAGGGGCGCAGAGCGCCAGCACCGACCCGATCTGCACCGCCGCCCCCACCGACACCTTCCACTCCAACAGACGCAGCGGCCGCGGGCCGGGAGCGCGGATCTCAGCCACCGACGCCGGCCCCTCCGCGCCGGACCCGCCGCCTCGCTCCGGCCGCTCCTCCATCGCCCCCGGCCGGGGTCGGAGATGCCCGGCAGTGGGGCTGGGGCTGGCCCTGCTGCTGCCGCCGCTCGGGGGTTCGCGGTGCCCCGATAGTCAGCGGTGGCGCCGACAGCGTCGGGGTCACGGCGGCTTCGCGCAGGCGCCACACCCCGCATCCGGCAGCGCTTAAAGGCACAGGCGCGGGCGGCCCAGCCCGCGGGGCGGCGCGGGGAGGAACTACGGCTCCCGGCAGCCCCCGCGCCCCGCCCGCCTCCCCGGCTGGCGTCACAGAACCGGAACTGTAGGGTATCCCCCAGTTCTGACCCGTGGGTGTCGTGGTGTTCAGCTGCTGGCCCTGCGCAGAGACCCCCCAGAAACGCCTGAGAGAGTTGTCCGAGCTTTTCGTGAGCTCTGTCGAGCTTGGTGCTGTGACCACTTCCCTGGAGAGCCTTTCCTAGTGCTCAGCCATCCTCTGGGTGAAAAACCTTTTCCTAATATCCACCTGTCTTGGTATAGCCCCAGCCAGCAGCCACACCCTATGCAGCTTACTCTCCCACCAGCAGCACTGGGGAGACACTTGGGAGGATAAAAACTGGAAAACTCGTGGATTGGAATGAAGACAGTTTAATAGGAAAAGCAAAAGCAAAGCAAGCAATTGATTCACTGCTTCCCATGGGCAGACAGGTGTTCTGCCAGCCCTGGAGAGCAGGGCCCCATTACAGGAAACAAGTTGGGAATACAACATCACTCCGAATGTCCCCTCCTTCCTCCCTCCACATTATTTACTGACCATGATGTCATGGGGTCTGGAATATCCCTCTGGTCGGTTGGGGTCACCTGTCCTGGCTCTGAGTCTCCTCCCAAGCACCCCCACATTCCTTGCTAGTGTGGCAGTATGAAAGCAGAAAAGGCCTTGGCTTTGTGCAAGCCATGCTCAGCAATAACAACATCTCTATATTATCAGTCCTGTGCTCAGCACAAATCTAAAACACAGTCCTATGACAGCCACTGTGAATAAAGTTAACTCTACCCCTAGCAAAAACCAGACCATCAATCTAAATCTGTGACACAGCTTCATCCCATTCCCTTGGGTCCTTTTGCTGGTCACCACGGAGAAGAGATGAGTACCTGCCCATCCTCTTCCCTTCACAAGGAAGCTGTGGACTGCAATGAAGTCTCCCCTCAGTCTCCTCCAGGCAGAACAGACCAAGTGACCTCAGCTGCTCCTCATATGGCTTCCCCTCAAGGCCCTTCACCATCCTCATGGTCCTCCTTTGGCCACTCTCTAATAACTTCATATCTTTTTTATATTGTGGTGCCTAAAACTGCGCACAGCACATGAGGTGAGGCTGCACCTTTGCAGAGCACATTTGGACAGTCATCTCACTCTGCTATGCTGGTGCTGCCCAAGGCCTGGACCCTGGGGAGCCTGTGGAAGCTCTGCAGCACTCTCCAGGTCTCCCTGTCAGAGGACAGGTGGAAAAGGAGAGCGCCCTTGCCTGGCAGAGCAGCCAGCTCCCCTGGGCTCTGGTCCCACACTGCAATACACTGGCAGGGCAGGGAGGAGGAATAGGGATGTCTGGCAGAGAGGAGTTTGAATGTAGACATATCCATGGAGCAGCTTGGACGTGGACTTGGCCCTGGAGAGGCACAGCCTAGCAGGGACACCCTTACTGTCCTCCACAGGCCAACAGGGCTGACTGGAGCTGAGGTCAGAGATGTCCCTAAGGGCATGTGTGCGTCTCCATCAAAAGATGCCATGGACATGCTTCCCACCCCTGGCAGCCACATGGCAGGGTACTTTTATCTCTTCAGCCACATGCCAAGGATGGAGGACTCATGTCATGCCAAGCCTTGTGCAGCCTGCTCCGGAGCAATGAGATGCTCTGAGCTTCCATGGGAATGCTCAACTACCTCAGCATCGCTAGCGCTTGTGTAGCAAGTGGACCAAATCTTTTTACCTCATTAGTGTTCCCTGAATTAACGTTTGATCTAAGAGCTCAGAGCAGCAGATACCAGGGCTTTAACAAGAAGTCTTTTCCGGAGAGTGACTGGCTTGCTAATGGATAGGTTTTTGATGGGGATGTTGAGGAATACATTCAGTGCCCGTAGTTCAGTATGCAGGTGCAGTATGAGCTGCAGGTGGAGCTCTGGAGGGGCAGGAGGCTGAGCTGGAGCCCAAGGTGAGAGGCCATGACCTGCCAGCCCTTTGCATAACCAAGGGCCTGGGGACCTGTGGCCCACCCAGTGGACCTGGACAACCCAGAGACACAGGAGGAGAGCTGATGTCTCCAGACTTTTCCATACTTGAACTCAGAGGGTATAAAAGCCCAGGGTTTCCTTTGTCGCTCCTTAGATGCACCTGCATCAAGCTTTTATCTTGATATTGCACCATTATTAAATTATTTTAAGGATCAGGATGTCTCAGACTCTGCTAAGGGAAGCCTAGGGTTGAGCCCATAAAGAAACTTGGTCTGACTGGGAGTATGGGGGATGTAGCTGCCAAAGGGGCCTTGGTCTCAGATTAGGTGATGCCAGAGTGGCTTCTGGAAGGTCAGACAGGGAAGTCTCCTTAACAGGAAGAAGCCTATCAGCATACAGTCTACAGGCCGTCTCCAAACAGTAGATACTCCTGAGATTTTCCCTCTTAACATTAGTTAAGAGAGACCTTGAAACAAGACCACTGTGGACTAGCTGGGAATTGGACCTGCAAGACTTTGCTGTGAACATCGTGATGAGCTTGGGTTGTGAGGCAGCCACCATCACCAGCAATCAGAGACTGGAAAATTCTGGAGTGAAAGTTGCTGTACCTCTTTTATCAGCTCATCATACACAGGCACAATGATATATCGTTCCCTAGTATGTATTATTTGTAATTTTCTTTTCATGCTATCCTGCACATGTAGTAAAGCTACTTCATAAAAGGTGAGTACTTTTTGCATAGTATTCTATCTCTCTACTCCTTGTGTTGCTTTCATATCCTGAAATATTTGCTCTTTCATATCCTGAAATAAATAAAATCTGAAAATCTGAAATGAAATAAAAATAATCAGCACTGAGGCACATGAAAACTGAACTTTGAACTCCCAGTAAGCTCTGATAAGGCCACCTTCAAACCCTACAAGAAAGTCCTGACTCGCACCATTTCTCAACTCTTATCTCAGTGTTTTTGGCTCACACCCGGGCTTCTTTCTTTTGTAGGGTGGATTTATATTGTTTTGCTCAGGGGCAGCAAGTTGAGGACTGCCTGGAGAATGCAAAGGAAAAAATATAGCCTCAAGGAGCAGGAGAATTCATCAGGAATTTCACGATTAAAACTTTTTAGCTTTCCAAGTGTAGCAAAATCCAGTTCCATCAAGACTGGTAGTCCTAATAGTCAAGGAAAGGCTGAAATAACAGCTGAGGTGGGAGGAGACCTTTGGAGATCATCTAGTCATAACTCTGCCTCTCAAAGCAAGGGCAACTAGCACGTTGCTGAGGGCCATGTCCAGTTGGGTTTTGACTGTCTCCAAAGATGGAGACTCTACAGCCTCTCTAAGCAACCTGTGCCAGTGTTCAACCAATCTTACAATGAAAAAAGCTTTTTCTTGTGTTTAAATGGAATTTGGTGTGCTTCAGTTCTTGGCAGTTGCCTCTTGTCCTTTTACAGGGCATCACTGAAAAGAGTCTGTTCTTTTCTTTATCAATCCTTCCCCACCTCCATCAAATGTTTATACACATTGTTAAAATCCCTCTGGAACCTTCTTTTTTCCAGACTTAACTGTCCCAGCTCTCCCAGCTTCTTCTCACCTGACAGATGTTCCAAGCATTTTAACAGCATTGTGCCCCTTTGCTCCTGTTGCTCCAGCATGTCCATGCCTCTCCTGCAGTGGATTCCAGCACACCCAATGTGGTGTCACCAGTGCTGAGTGTAGGGCAAGGAGCACCTCCCTCAAAACCTATTGGCAGTGCTCTTCCTAGTGCAGCATGGAAGGCTGTTGCCTTCTTTGCTGCAAGGTTTACCTTTGCTGGTTCAAGGAGAGCTTGGTGTCCATCAGGGTCCCCAGCGCCTTCACTGCAGAGCTGCTTTCCAGACACTTGGCCTCCAGCCTGTCCAGGTGCCTGGGGTTGTTCTTCCTCACAGGCAGGACTTAGCATTTCCTTTTCTTGAATTTCATGAGGTTCCTTTCTCCATTTCTCCAGGATGTCAAAGTCCCTCTGGGCAGCAGCACAACCATCTAGCCTGTCCCCCACTCCTCCCAGCTTGGTATGACCTGCAGACTTGCTGAATGTGCACTCTGCACCATGCTCAAGGTCATTAATGAAAATGTTAAATGGTATTGTTCCCAGTATTATCCCCTGGGCAAAGCACCAGTGAATGGGTAACTAGTGACACGACACTCTTAGCACGGCATGAAGCACAGGGACAAACTTCATGTCCATATTCTTTTATAGTAATCTTTTTTTTTTCCATTTCTGCCGTAGAGAATAACCTCTTTAAGAAAACCAGGAAAGACTGCCAATTTTATCCAGATTCCCTGAGTGTAATCTTGCCTTGTGTTTGAAGATTAGCTCAGGTGAGCAAACTTTGTTTGTACTGAATGTCCCATTATTGTATGTGGGGAAGATAGTCTTGGCAGCAGAGCAGAATCAAAAATGATCTGGCTTTGTTTGCCTTACATATATCTCAAACTGATGGTTACTCTGTTTTTGTTTTGCCTGCTAATCCCCGTCACTCCAAGACACACATTTAAAGTCGTGCAGCTTTAACACCTGCCATTTTCTTGAAAGCTGGCTTACCACACAGCTTTTATGTGTTTCAATGCCATATCTGTCTTACCAGACCTCCTTGGAGGTGTAAGGATAGACAATATTTGATCCCTGCTGGTGGGTTTGATGGAGTGACTGAAGTCTGACACTTCAAGTAAGGGATGAAGTGAGAAGAGCTCACCTCCCCTGAACAATTCTGGTATGTTAGCTCTTATCTCTGGAACAAACTAAAGGTTTGCTGCAGCTTCTGCTGACCTCAGAAAGCCTCTGCAGCCCCTCCTTCTGCAGTAGCTATTTTGTGATTTTCTCTGCACCTGTAATTGTGCAGATGAACAGCTGAGATGGGAGAACAACAACAGAAATCTACATAATAATTATTATGGTTTCTGGTTACTTTGGTTGCAGTGAGACAAAAGTTTACAAAATAATTGCACCAATCAATCCTAGGTAGGTGCAAGCAAAAATCCCTGAGATGGTGTGTGATAAGAGCATTAAGGGAAGAATGCGTAATTCTATTAAACTAGTGAATCCTAAGGAGCACACTGTGTTAAGAGGCTTGACTTCATGTCTGGTTATGCCAGATGGCTTCCATCAAGCGGCAGATGTTTTCCCCAGTCTTCCCCTGAAAAAGGACATCAGAATTTAACCACGCCTTTGTATTTGAATACATAGCATAATACAAAAGCATATGGTGTAGAAATCAGCTTCATAGAACTGTTGGGTGAAAGCACTGGGGTGGTAGATATAGCCTTGTGGCAAAGCACTTCTTGAAAATGATAGATTTTTAAAAATACATGCATTGTAAAAATACAGCTGACTTCCAAGAAGATAAACAAGATAATCTGCAGTGTAGTTACTTAAGGTTGAAACATGCTCACTAAGACTTCTTTTAAAATAAAAGACATTACCCTGCTTCATGTGTTGTAGTTTTAATGAAAATTCAAAATGTATTCTATAATGCCTCTTGAAGATGACTTGGCTGAGTATTTTCCTATTCAGACTGATGACTGGTGCTGTAAGCCTGTCACAGCATACTTAATCCTCACTAATATCTGTTCCATAGTAATTCTTGGGAGTGTGTAGAGCACAAGGTGGTCAACCTCCAAAATCAAGTGGTTTACAGAGATCTGCAAATGAGGGAGAACCTCATACTTCACTGCTCCTGGGAGAGCTGTGGGGTGATTTGCAGACAGGGCGTGACAGCAGCTCGCCAGTGACCCTGCTCCAGCCTGAAGCCCAGGCATGCAGCTGTGGTGCAGGGTGTCTGGGCAAAGTCACTCTCAGCTTCCTTTGTGGCTGGAGATTTGAATGGACCAGCCACCCTGGTGCTAGACAGCCCCATTGCCAATTATGTGATGTAATGTTATTAGGAGAGCTGTTGCTGAACTACTCAGAATTGATGCACAAGTTGTTCAGGAGTCACAGATTGGCCAGTCCCTATGGCAGGGAGTTTATAGCTGTTTATATATAATTCCTCAGTGCAAGAAGTCTGGAAGGTGATATCACATTTAAATATTACAAAGAAATACGGAGACATTCAAAAGGTCTCACAACTCTTCTTTGTCCAGAACCTCATTGTATCCACTTCGATAACCAGTGATAACCAGATTCTAGCTGGAGAAGGTAAATAACCTCATCCTTTATTTTGAGCAATTTCAGGAGGAAGGGAAGTTTTACCCTCCCAAAAGCTGGCAGGGATTACTATCAGAACTCAGGCAGCTTGTGCTGTATATGAGCACCCCATGTAAAAGAGGTTTGGGTAGTTTCCATTGTGGCAATCCTTTCCTGACTCTAGATTCTTGACTTCTTAGCCAAGGACCTTCTGCCAGAGTTTCTCCTGGCTTTTACAGAAACAACCCAGGGAATGACTTTAACACAGAGAATACAATAAAATGCATATCTGCTGCTTGATCCCACTCTCACTGAACTATCAGGAATGTTGTCAATTGCCTTCAAAAGGAGACATTGCAAATTCTTAGCATTGCAATAATCAGTTAGCAGGCAGTTTAAATTGCACTGTCACCAGCTTTTCCATCAGCTGTCTCTTAGTGTCTGAAAATGTGATCTGCATACTCTGTTAACAGAGGATCTTTCCCCCCACCAGAAAATATCTTTGGAAAAGCTCTGTGCTCCTCAGTGGAAATATAGCAGAGGCTAATTTAGCCTCTCAGTTTTTGTTTTTCTTGGGCAACCTGAAAGAAAAAGGTATAAAAAATGAACCATTTGTGAATGATAGTGTTCCTTTTCTGTAAGTGTGGTTAGTATTGCACTGATGGGTCTGCACAAGTGTATGTTCAGCAGTGCAATTACTTGTGCATGGAAGTTTTTCTGTATAGCACCATTAAGACTGGCTTATGCCAGATGAGCTGCATGAGAGATTACTGTATGTACATTATCAGGTATGTGGCTACACATACACACCCCAGCATAGACACATCCTTTTGTGCTGGCCTTGAAAACCCTACAGGTTGTTGTCTTTAGTCATAAAGGGAACCATTATTTACTTAGGTTGGGGCTACTCCCACGATGCCTTCACAGTTGCGCTTCACTTCTTGAAGCCCACATAATTTTGAAGTGCATGACTTGGAAGCGTGAATGAACACTTTTACCTCTCCTTTGCAGGGATGCATACAACTTGACATCCCTTCCTCCTCTGCAGAAAAGGGACATGTCTAAACATTTTCATTTCAAAGAAGCTGATGACAGAGTTTCCTGTGCCGTCACAACAGAAGTTCATTGAAGTGCTAGACTGGACCATCGACCAGACAGGATGGGGAATTTTTATAACCTAGGCTGTTTGTGACTGCAAAGTGTTAGAGCAGTGATTTCCAGCCTGTACTCTGCAGGCTTTTGGGACTGGCGAGTCCACAGATGGTGATTAAGAAAGACACTTTGCTGTCTAGTAGTTCTACAGCTGGGAAAATTTTTTTCCTCTCACGTCCACTGGAAAATGTATAGAGATGAAAACCAGCCAAAAAGCCCTGCCATAATGAAACATCTGCTCTTCTTATCAGACTTGTATGAAAGGTTTATTGAATCCAAATTTTTCAACTTTCACCTTGCCCCTCCCTTTTGTGGAAGGCCAAAACTGGGGGGGGGGGAAAGGAAGAGAAAGAAAAAGAGAAAGGAAAGGAGAAAGAAAAGGGGAAGGTGAAGGGGGAGAAGAAGGGGACGAAGGGGAAAAGGGGAAGAAAGGGAAGGGAAGGGGAGGGTG
>VRYO01001463.1:93981843-94019069 GCA_009812075.1 Sialia sialis | reverse complement strand
AAAGAAAAGAAAAGAAAAGAAAAGAAAAGAAAAGAAAAGAAAAGAAAAGAAGTTAGGTTTTTATCAGATCTGAATTTTTGCACTCTTCCTGGCAGGTGGTGGGACTGAAGTGCTCCTCTAGCCCAGAAGGACTTTCTCCACTGTCTTGTTCTAGCAGAGTGCCATAGGGTGATTATTAGGAAGAAACAAATATTGAAAATACTGAATAAGATAACTCTTACTTAAACAAGAAAAAACCCCACGTTTATTTAGAGCAATGAAGAGAAAATATCTACTAAACTGTGAAGAAAACCCTCGTTGTTTCTTCTACACAGGCAAAATGGGACAGATAAATTCAAAACTCAGAAGAGGATTGAAAGTAATACTTCCCTGCTTATTGTGGATCAAGAAAAGTTCAGAAAATCAAGCAGTTATGTAGCGGGGGGAAAGAAAGAAGCTATTAATTGTGATTTTTAAGCAAAGAGAAAAGTTATGGCACTGACAAGAAGATAAACAGAATCAAAGGTGATCCATCATGGAGTGTCGGATAGTAGGGAGAACAGAAAAGTCATTTGGTCTGGTAGCTTGCTGAGGAAAGACATGCTGGAGACAGAAGTCATTACCAGGTGAGGAGAGTGAGGCAAGCACCTTTCTTTATTTTTATTCAAAGCAGGGATGAAAACAAAAGCATCTGAAGAAGAAGGGGGAAGACAGGATAAATGATCAATAAATGATCAAAGAAGACATAGAGAAGACATAGAGACAAGTGTGGCGGCTTCATGAGCTGATCTTAAAAACCACGAATTATGGCTGTAGCATTAGTTGTGAGCCTCTGAAGTGGGAAAACTGGTGTTCCACATTACTAATTACACATTAGTAATGTGTAGTACGCATTGCTAATGAACCCATAATTATATATTGAACCATGTAGAAGCAATGTGAGTGTCTACACAAGCTGAGAGCTAAATCTTTCCCCCTCTTTTACTTTATCTGAAAACTTGCTGTATGGATAATACTGAGGGATATTTTGCAGGGGATATTTTTATAATCTGTTCTCAGGAAGGCAACATTTGAACTCCTCCTGATCTTGCTGATGGGCACTTTTAAAACAGAGGAGAGAAGCTGTTAGTAATGATTCTCAGTCAGGATCCTCAGTGCTCCAGGTGCCAGCTTTTTATAGCTTTGGATGTATCACACAGGTGGAGAGGCCAGCTCTTGTTGTGCACAGTCCTAGACTATGAAAATGCTTACAAGGTTAGTCCCCTGATGGAGATGCAGTAAGCTAAGAAGCCACGCTTTCCTGATGAACCACTCTGCCACTGGTTTTTGGAGAAATATATGTGTTCTATTCTCCTCGGTTTGACAAAAATAATTCTGTCTTAGAAAAGTAACCAAACAGGTATCTGGGGCAACATTCAATATACTAAATGCACATTTTTATAGGAGCAAAATCATAGTCTAATAGAAAAACTAGCTTCAGGTGTTATAGCACAAGTCAGAACTATCCTCATTTAGAATTCAGTTGTGGTCAAGATCTGGTAAACATTTTACTTTTCAACTGCATACTTTGCACATTATTTGCATGACATCTCCTTTTCTCTCTTTCCCTTGTTGGCTGACTTTGCACCCCTTTGGCTTGTCCCCCCCCACCCCCCCCTTTTTTTTTTCTTCTTCTTAAGCCTAGTAGTGATTCACTGGAAAAAAATTCATTTAGCCATTGAGCAGGAATTTCTGACCTATTTACAAGTGAACTTCGCCATACTTTTCATAGGTCAAAATTAAGCCCGAAGAACTCTCCAGACTGCCTGTTAAAGCCCTGTCAAGTTCTCAGTGACCTCTGATGTTTCCCCTCCAGCCCATATGTGCTTACCTCACCTGGCCTGCTGTGTCATAGGTGCTACTCACTGCTAATCCAGAATACTTTCCCTTAAAAGAGCTTGAATTCTTAGGGGTGGACATTGTATCTTCTGTAAGGTCTCTAGAAGATACTGCATTGCTGGAGGAATAACGAGAAATAATTCACTGGGGATTCTACTCTGCTTTCTGGGGTAACACGGAGCTAACTCTTGGTGCTTGAGCTGTGCTGGCTCTGCCGTGTATCCTCCGAGAGGATCATCCCGATATCTCTGAGCAGAACAACCTCCTGTTTTACTGACATTCACCACAGGATGGCAGTGCAAGATTTTAATTGTGGCTGTTTCAATTGTGTGTGTATGTGCCTTGTGCGTGTGACAGCATAGTTAGACAGAAAATTAAAACCAGTACTGCTTTTTTCCGTTTTGAAAACAAGCATATACTAGTTTCCTTTGAAACAGAGTGGATTGTGGAAGCACTGAACCAATAAGAAAACAATGCCGCTGCTGCACGTGAGGTGCTGCCATATTTCAGAAATGTACCTCAGCTTTCCTTGTATGCTGACTATACATTTAATTAATTTACACCTCCTCCCTCAGTATAAAATCTGTATTGCAAAGGTTGTTCACATGATGTGTTCCAAGTGGGTTTTGAATTTAGGGAGCTTTTGTCCTGACATTGCATCTTTGGCCTGTGTGCTAAGGCACATTCCCTGCCGGTGTGGTCCCAGAGCACGTCCTGCCAACAGAGCTGCAAGTGATTGTCAGAGGTCAGTTCAGCCTTCCTTCTCTCTCTCCAGTTTCACCTTCCCATTTTCTTTTTGCACTTCGATTCAGGAAATGCATTTCATCTGAAAATGTACCTGACAAAACCAAACAGTTGTTAATTAGTTTCCCTGTCTGGCTTGCAGCTTGGGTGTCAGCACAGGCAGCAGGGAGCCTGGGATCCTCACTCTGGCTGCACCTCATGCCTAAACTGTTTTATGTGGTGGCAGAGTTGAAGAAAGCTCTCAGGCCTGGGCTCTGCTGGTTCTTGATTCAACCGGCTTGCCATCACTGGTGCTATTTTCCACTTTGGTCTTCACAGTGAGATGCTGATGGTGTTTCTTGCTCCATGATGTTTTGATCAGGATGCCATACAGTAAAGTCTTATCAGGCCTATATCATTGCTGTAGGCAATTCAAGTTTTAAACAACGCATCCTGCTTTGAGCTGCTGCTGACATACACACTCACACACACTCAACATCATACTGATGCTTATAATTTCCATGCTAGCGCATTGCATGGAATACATGGCAAAATCTCTTGAATGAAAAATCTCTTGAGTAAATCTCTTGCTGGAGACAGTAAGGGTTCTTCAAGTAATATCTATCAGTTAGTGATGTCACTTTTTTTAAAGCTTATGTACATGTGTTTAGTAGTCCCAGTAGTCCACTGACAGATAAACAAAAAGTAGAGTTCAGCAGTGCTGCTGGAGGTGTGATAAAGGCTCCACATAAATGCCGCAGAGCAGCAGTTCTGTTTTCTCCCCTTTTCAATAAGGGGCAGTTTTATATTTCAGAAGGTTTCTGGGATGACTAGTATGATCTGATACAGAACCAGCCTGCACTGGAATACTTAATGGAAGAAATATGAATTTTCTATAGTTAGCACCCAGCACTCTTAGCCATATCTGAGAGAATGCTACTCTTACACTGAGTGTTAGACTTCAGCCTTTATCTGTTACATTTCTGAAACCTGGTATTTTTCTTTGCAGTGTAACTTCAGGAAAATATCCATTTTATCTGAGGAGAAGATTATTTGTCTTTTAAAATTCTTTCAGAACATATTTTTCTGTCCGAGTGATGACTGAAAAGTGGACAGAAACACCTATTTGGTATAAGATGTAGGTACATAGTCTAAATCAAACTGAGAAAAAACATCTACCTGTTCACTCAGAACTATACAGAAGTTCTATCATCTTTTCCAGATGTATAATCTGGGTTTTCTTCTTGCATAGATAGAAATAGTAATACATAGTAAATGTATATATCCAACTGCAGTAACTCTTCAAAAACCAACCTTGCAGCTAATACTCAGCTAATATTCTCATATGTTTCCAGATGTAGTATTCCAAACCAGAGATACTGCAAGTTTACGACTGAGCATGTCACACACACACACACACACACACACACACACACTCCTTAATGAAGGAATTAAACTTTGCCAAACCCCTGTGGCACAGGGATGGTGATGGTCTCTATTTCCATGGCAGCTGCAGCCTTCGTATGAGCTGTGGGCTGGTGTGACGTGTTTTGTGGCAGGGGAATTAGGGGCAGAAGGGGAAGGGAACAGCATCTCTCTAATCACTTCTAGGATGGGAGTCCCAGTAGGCTTGTTGTCCTGTGACACCATGTAAGAGAAGTCCTTTTTTCTTCAGGAGGGTTTGCAATGGGATGAGACCAGACCAGTAGCATGGCTGCAGCACAGTTCTCCGGAGCACTGATCCTTTACGGGCTTGCTTATCCATGTGCATGCACTTCACAGGGCCACACTCTGAACACATTCCTTTGGTAGGAACAGTTTGGGGCTGGAAAGGGGAGGGGAAGAGATGGTTAAAACCAGAACTGAAAATGTGCTAAGGGAAAAGAAGTATGGGAAGGAGGAAGAAAAAGGGAGGAGGGCAGGAAACACAGAGAGCATTAGGAGATTTAAGGTAGCAGCTGAGAACCTACAATGGTGGGAGAGGTTCTTAAAAGAACAACAGTTATCAGAGGGCAACAGATGAAGTGGTATTGCTTGTACGCAAACAAATGCTCACACATATGTCAGAATTGACAGAAAATTGGTATTATAAGGAGGGGGACTGTCTCACACAGAAAAAGGCAGGGTTAAGACATCTGTGGCTGCCCTGGTTACAATAAGTCCCCAAACACCTTCTGCTCTGCATGCAGTGGAGCTGCAGTGGAAATGCTGAGGCTGTGGAGGTCCTACAGTTGCTCTCCTAGGGCATGTCTCTGAGAGCAGCCTTCACCTGAGCAGCCTTCAGGGCAGGTGGGCAGCCAGCAGCAGGGCTCTCCCTGTGTGCTGGCAGGCAGATGGGTCAAGCCATGCTTCTGCAGGAGCTGGGCAAGCTGAGAATAAACCCCAGATTTCCTGCACCTCAGCTCCATCCATGAGGCCACCGCTTCCCCACGCAGTAATCTGACATTACAGAACGTATGGCGACGTAAAGCCACAAAGAAACTAAATTAGGAGAGCAGTAGGCGTATGACTTGCATGCAATGTTTCCCTTTCACTGCAAATTTCTCGTTTACTGTTATTTTTGCATTGGCCCGTGTGACTGAATTCCCATAAAGTGGTCTCCCACACCTCAGGCAGTTGATAGAGCAGGAGGCAGTCACTGGGCCAATCTGTGCCTGAAAATTAGAGAGAGACAGACACAGACCAGGCATCTGAGAAAGAGTCGGTGGTGCAGGACGGGATATATGAACCACTCTGGCACAATTCAGTTGTTAGGCAAATGATTAAAGCTAAAAAGGAGGAAAAATGAACTGCTTCTCTGGTTGTATATATAAGCTGGACATTTGTGGAGAGTGAGCAAGTGGAGTGGTTAGCAACAATAAAAGAGTAATAAAAAGATAAGATCTTTGCATTCCAATTAAAAGAAAAATCATTGCAACAGGATCAGATGTTTTCCCTGGCAAAGAGGCAAAGAATTTCTCTCCAGGCAGGAGACAAATACCTACCTCTTTCCTTTTATCAAGTATTAACCCATAAGCCTCTGACAGGAAAAGGCAGAGAACTAGCACAGGGATTTCTATTGAAAATGGGAAAACACTTTTTCCCCCCTCTTTTTTTCTCTTTGTTGAAATTTGAGGAAAGATTGGACCAATGAATCAATGGGGTGGAGGAAAACCAAGCTATTAGGAGATTAACACCAGGGGAAACCTTTGAGCAAGATGGCTTCTCTGATGGAACTGGGTAAGAAATTAAATAAACAAATATCAGCTTTGTTTCCCCTTCCTGTCGCCTGCACATTAGCCACACGTTTGCAAAACACACCGTGCAGCATGTGCTGATCCAATGGCAAGGCTCACTTCTGCAAGAAAGCTATTTCTTACTGACACTTTCAGTTCCAACCAATGAAAAACAAGTATCAGATTAAGGGATCTAATGACAAATTCACAATATTCGGTGCTGAGGTAGCATATGTCCAAAAGCTTGAGTCAATGGAACAAAAGTAGGTTTGCCTTTTTTGTACTGTTTTTCAAGATTGTTCCAAAGTAGGTAGAGTGATGCCTAAGGGTTAAGCACATGATTTACTGAAGACATTCAGAGGCCACATTCTGGCTTGTCTTCTCTCTGTCAGTGCCAGGCAGGTAGATAGATAATCAGGGAGAAAGTTGGTTTCACTGATTAACCTTAAGGATCCATCATGGAGATTGCAGATTTTTACAAAGTCAAGAAATGGCATTGATTCAACTGCCCAGGAAGCCTGCTACCTCCTTAACCAAAATTTTAGAAATTATTTCAGAAATTGAAGTGCTTAATTTTTTACTATTGACTATAACAGATTTTAAATCTGATTGTTGCTTGATTTTTAAAGAATCTGTTGTAAAAAATCTGCAGTGGAAGACTGAGTTTTTTGTTTTGTGCATGTGCAATGAAGACCTGAGAAGAGTATCTGTTTATTACCATGGAAAAATGCTGACTGTAAAGAATGCCTGAAAAAATAAGGAAATATACCTGGAAACAAAAGGGAATGCAATATATCAGCCAATATTTCAGTATATTCCAGACAAATCATTTAAAATTGGCACAGTGGTGCCTCTTAGAAAATGTAATGCCGTGACTCAGTTTCCCTGTTCTGTGAGCAAGTTTCTCATCCCGGCTTCAGCTCCCATAGTGCTGGAGGAGCCATGTTCATGCTGGGGACAGCTGTACTGTGCCATAGGAGGTGGGGTCTGATGGGGATACTTTCTCAGGTAGATGGGACTTCTGGCCCAAAATTAGATAATGAAGTCGCATTATAGAACACATTTTTGAAGTTATTGCTCCTCTGTTGGAAGATGTCAGTTTTCCAATGGGAAATCTATCCTCCAGATTTTCTGACCAGAAGTTATGTTTATCAGTCTCCTAATTCCAAAACCTCTTCTCCAGCACTTCCTTTTCTTTGACAATCCACTAATAGCTTCATTCCCTTCCCTATCATTGGCTCATCTTTCTTCTTATGTGGAAGTGTAGATCAGCTGAAACATGTATATTTCTTGTCTCCTTCCAATAGCAATTTGATTCTTTACATTAACCTTAAATTTCAAACACATTGAGGAGAAAGGTAGGAGGCTTCTGGACCCGTCATTTTTTTCAGTATCGGGATCTGAACATAACTTCATTACATCCCCTACTTTTGTGCTTTACATACATTATAGAAAATATTTTAACAGCATTTGGCAGGATACAATTAACCAGTGAGCAGCTCTTCCTGATAAATATTCACAGGTTCAAATCTGTATGTAGTAGGCTGAATTAATATCTACACTTACTGCATATGATGTCATGGAAGTACTTAGGTGAGTTTCTAATTCTTGGTGGATGTATATATCTATATAGATATAGATATATATATGTATACATCTAAGTCAAGCTGTAGTTCCAGATAAAGATCCCTCATATAGGTACCCAAGTGGCATCTTGCACTCATTCCTTGTGGTCAGTGAGTATGACAGATAAATCCTTAGTGGCAACATGACAGTTACTTCCTCATGCCAGGGGAATACCCAGAGCAGCATTAATAGGTGTCAGTTGCAGGAAATTGTCTGACCCATTGAACCTTCTTTTTTTGCTGAGTAGAGAATTTCAATTCATTTAAACATTTTAAATATTTCTTATATTTAATGAAAGATGTGTTTTAAAAAATGGGTTTCTAGAACTGCACAATTTGTCTAAGCAACATTTTCCTAGTTAACAAGAGTTTAGGAAAACTCCAGGATCCATCTTAATATAAGCCAACAGATAAACTTCTCAAGGAAACCTTCTAACCTAAATTTTTCTTATTTAGCCCAAACTTACGGCTTAGACTTAGTCCCTTGTATTCTAGATGACTGCCTGAGTGACCAGTCAACTGGCTATTATGGGAGGAATCTCTCATCCTCTCTTCTGAGTGGTGCTGCACTTAATATCAATAATGAAATACTTATTTGAGAACGTCTTTGAACTCTGAACTTTGCTGTGTTTCCTGACTGACTAGTGGGCTAGAGAGTCAAGGTGTCCTCTCTCTCTGCTGTCTTCCCTCTACTTTGATTTCTAGACCAGGTGGTTAATAACTTATGTGAAATGGAACATTTCCAAAAGTAAAGATGAAAAGAACCGGACTCCTTGGTAGCTATATCATCCCCAAATTATGCCACTAAGGAGAGATTTGGGAGAAATTGTTTGGATCCAACAACTATATTTAGACAGACAAGAGTTTGGATCAAACGCAATTTATTGTTTGAGTTGAAATTAATACTTTTTGGGTTTCATATTTTTCTGTCAGCACCCTTATAATGCCCTGACTCTTCCCCAAATGGTGAATTTGGGGGAAAATGAGAGAGACTGAGCCATAAGAAAACCTATTAAAAATATTAAAAAAAAAATACAATACTGAGATACATACTGCAACTCTGTTGACTTTACAGTGTCTTTGAAAGATATTACTGAATCCACTTTCTTTAGTTAATTTTAAATGTTATATTCCCCTGGTTATTTCTGTTAGCTGTGTTTCCCTAGTTTTACTTTTAAAATACAGAATTAAATATTAAAAGGTTAAGGTTTCTTTTTTATACTTTCCTCCCCCCACCTCTTGTGGTCTAGCCTAAATGCCAGGAGGAGAAAATGCATTCTAAGACTTAACTCAGCTGCTAGCTCCAAATATTCTGTACTAAATTAAGTGCAGAAACAGATACATGGTACTCTGGAAATATGGCTTCGAGCAACAGAATTGTGATAGCTCAGGAAACTGCACTGACAATCAGCAAGAACTCTATCCTGATGAGTAATGGGGGAGATTTGTCATTGTCTTCTCACCCACATATTTACATATGAACTCTACTTTCAGAACCAATTAGGCATCATATACTTTTGCACATGGGCACATTTTCCTGAACAATATGGGAAGAACAAACTTTGAATTAAAAAAAAAAAAGAAAAAAGAGAGAAGTTCAGATCAATCACGCTTTTATTTTAATCTTGCTTTAAGCGTGCTGTTTCCTTTTTTTCTCTAAATAGTTATGTGGTTGCTGAAACATCTTTGTAAGGAAAGCTACAATACTCATACAAGGAAAGTCCCTGGTGGTTTTTAAACACCATTTTTATTAAGATTTTTTAGTTTTAAAAGGGAAGATCTTATAAGCACACCAGCCATAGAAACCCTTTATCATTATGACTACTGTTTAAGTTTTATGAAGAGTAACAAAAATGGCATCTATGCCTTGGGTTGTCTATGGAGGTATCTAAAGTGATTTGTGAAGGAACATTCTGGAGAAAACATTTTTATATGCAGAAAAAATAGGTCTGAAAGTGTATTGATTAGGCAAGGAGATCTGCCATACAGATGGGTGTTTAGGTGTGTAACTTTGAATTCTTTAATGTGCACAGTTACCACAAGAAATGAATATACACACATACAACACCACTAGCAAATAATTGATTAGCTGCAAAAAATAAAGGCCTTTCTTTCAAGTGTTTTCTCCTTTCTTTCTTCCAAATGTTTTCTCCTTGTACATCAATTTTTTAGAAGTAATCTTCTAATGATTAAAGCTGGCAGCTCTGAAGACCTAGATTTACTCTGTGCCCAGTACAGGTAGGTACAACACAGATAACAATATTTGATGATTTTTCTATATCACCATGTATTATTCTCAAGAATTTTTGGCAGATCCTTGAAAAGAATTTTGGAAGAACCAGAAAAAAGATTTTTTTTTCCTACCAAATGCATTCACAGTACTGTATCAAATCCTCCATAATATGGGGAAGGACCTCAAGAGATTGGTGATAGTAGACCAAAGCTCTGACAGAGCAGACACACTCATTAAAGATCACAATTACACGTCTTTACAAAATCTCTAATGTTCATTTTGTAAATTTAAATACAACTTGCAGTGGGTGGATAAATTCTATTAAGCCATGTTTCCTCCAGATAAGACCAGAGGTCAGATTAATCTGAACTATGCCACTTTTTACTGTAAAAATCACGACTAGGTTCACAGTGGTAACTCTTTATTACTTTTTCAATCAGGAAGCAGAAGGCATATACAGTATTGGAGCATGTACAAGGAAGAACAATGGAGAGAGGGAAGGGCCTGGAGCACAAGTCCGATAGGAGTGGCTGAGGGAGCTGGGGCTGTTTAGCCTGGAGGAAAGGAGTCTCATGGGGGGACCCTATTGCTGTCTACAATTACCTGAAAGGAGGCTGCATTCAGGTGGGGGTGGTCTCTTCTCCAAATAACAAGCAATATGACAAAAGGAAATGACCTCAAATTTTGCCAGCAGAGGTTTAGACTGGATATGAGGAAAAATTTCTTCACAGAAAAGGTTGTGAAGCATTGGGACAGGCTTCCCAGGCAAGTGGTGGAATCACTGTCCCTGGAACTGTTAAAAAAATGTGTGGGTGTGATGCTTAGGGACATGGAGTACCTGTCTGTGCTGATTTAACATTTGGACTCAGTGGTCTTAAAGGTCTTTTCAAGCCTAAACCATTCCATGATTCTATGAATTCCCATAGGAATGTGAACAAAAGTGAGTGTGTCTTGTGGGCTTTTTTGTTACCAGGTCACAGTCTAGCAGAGAAAAACTAATGACTGAACTAACTTTAAGACCCAGCTTTCAATACCATATCTATTACATAGCTTTTGAAGGCTATGAGATATTGGTGATCTGACTGGCCAGACTCAGTTCCTCTCTCTAGTGTTCTGCCATTTGCTTGGCACCCAGCAGTGGGCATTAAGTAATTGAAGTCAATCAGAAGAATTTGAGGAACAGATAAAACATTTCTAAAGGGTGAAACCTGTATGATGGCATCTATCCTGTTGCAACTGGTTTGAGGCAAGGGGATTTCCATGGTTTCAAAGAGTTGTCTTTGTGTTCTTTCCCAGTTGAATATGGGAACAAATATAATGTATGGTCAGAAATTACTCATTTCAACTTGAAAATGTTGGAAGATATGGACTTTGCATCTCATTACAGGGGTGTAAATCATAGAATCATGGAATCATGGCATCATGGAATCATGGAATGCTTCGGATTGGAAGGGGTCTTAAATATTATTTAGTTCCAACCCTCTGCCATAATCAGGGATGCCACCCATTAGGTTTCTCAGGGCCTCATCAAACCTGGCCTTGAACACTTGCAGGGATGGGGCATCCACAGCTTCTCCAGGCAGCCAGTAGACTGCTGTAGTGCCCTGCACATGGAGCTGCCAGGTGGAGTGTGGGTTGTGCCTGGCATGGCAGGAGGGTAGCATGCAGCACTCTGGCTGTGAATCGGCGGTGCCACACTGCTGGGAAAGCTGTGCTCACTGCTTGCCTCCAGCAAGAATGGCAGCAAACACAGAACCATTGGGGCATTCAAAACCAAAGAAGTATCAGGCGAATCTGGGGTGTTACCTGTTGATCTGCCTGTTACTGTGGTAACTAGGTCACCACTAAGATCAGATGAGTTGCAAGAAGAGTCAACACTGGCTTGGTGTCACCCTGAGAAGATGGGTGTTGACTTCCAGTGATTTTTAACTGTTTCCACATACACGTGAAAGTTTTCCACATACGTGTGCAAGCAGACTCCTTTCTCCTGACGTATGAACTGCTTGGATCTAGTGGCCAAGCATATTTAAGTGTGTGTAGAGTTGCTAGGTGCTTACTTTTTAAGCATATTCAGATACTCTGGAAAGGTTCTATCTACCTAGACAGACAGGATAAATTTATGATGGTAGTTTTTTTTCCTTTAAACTCTTGTTTTAATTATATTCGAGCTAAGCACTCAGAGGCCTTAAGGCAGGAATCCCTTCTTTACTAACCTGTAATTAGCTCTGATTGTTCCTTTTCATGTCTGTTATGAGCAGGAAGCACAGAAGCTCTGAACATGTAACATCGTGTGATGACAATTCAGCATCTTTCCAATGCTGGGGAAAATGCAGTCTTCTTGTAGGACAGCTCATTCAAATATACAGTGTTATGCCATCAGAGGAAGTACTCTTACTTTTTATTAAAAAGCAGCTATGAGGCTGTCTAGGTACTAATTTCACATTCCCCATAATTATGAAAGGTTTGCCTCTGCTTGTGAGAAAGGTAGTGAATCACGTTCCAAACCTTCCTCCTCCTGTCACTTAGGCCCTGTGCTACATCATCCTCAGTTCAGCAAGAGAAAAAAATCACCAGGCAAAGCTGATTTTCAGCAGTGACTTTTTAGGCTTCTTTTCCAATGAGGCTGTGAAATGAAATCATAGTGTTTTGTTTTCTCGAGGTTCCCCCAGTCCATTCTCAGTGGCCTCCTTTGGTGTGCAAATTAAGCGTGGCTCTTGTGGTTCAGCCTCCTTTCAGCATGGCTATAGTTAGCAGTTGGCTGAACACCCAGCACTGTCACTTTGTTTCATAGCTTGGCCATCAGTAAATGACAATTATAAACCAGATTTTTCAGCTTGTTCTTCAGGTGCTTGCCCAAGATGGGAAACCTAGTATTTGAAAGAGTAAGATTTTTTTTTCCTAAATTAGCATCCCTAAAAAAATCCCAAGCCCCAAAATCTCGGCCATAGAACACAAAGTTTCTGAGCCTGGCTGAACCACATCACATGCTCCATTAGGACAGAGCTGTGCTATCAACATATGGCAACAACAAGAGGTACAGGTTACTTCATGTGCATTACACAGTCTTCATGACAGGTCAGTCTCATAAAGTATTTTTAGGCTCACAAACATTTTACAGTTAATAAATTTTTGAAGGGTGAATGCACAAATATCATAATCTCATGTGGCCTCCAAGCCACAGTTTTCACCTGTATGCTGTGTTGGACCTTACCACTGAAGCTGAACTTGGATACTGCTGGGACTTTGTCTGTAGCATTTGTGGAACAGATTGCCTGATTCTTCTACTCTACATAATCTCCCTTGCACAAGGTACTCTTCCTCTGACGTATCTGTGAAGTCTGGGAAGGAGAAATGTTCAACTTGCTATTCCTTTAAGTCCTAGTAGAAGTAGCTAAGATATTTTTTAAAGGGAAAAAAATAGAAAGCAAAGCCCACAGCACACTTAAGCCCTCCAACAGTGCTAGGAAATGTAGATGCCTGTTTAGAATGTTAACATCTCATATTTCTTCCTCCCAGCTTCTACGCACAGAATGGACACAGACCATGCTCCTGTTCCTCCTGCCTTCTTTTTCCTGGAGAAGCTCTGTCCTCTGACACAGGGCAACACCGGGACTTTTCTCCTGGGCCTGTCTGCACAGATTGACCTGCTGCCTCTCTCCTATTTTTCTAAATATCAGCAAACAAATTGCTCTGTCCTCTTCTTCGTCTTCCTGGTGTTTTTCCAATATACTTGGTTTCACTGGTCCAGACAGTACCTAATATAGTGAAATTTCAGAGTGGATGAGGATAGCAGTTCTTTAATATGTCTTTTAGAGTGTCCTTGCCCTGAAAAAGTGAATCTCATTTGCGAGTGTTCGTGTAAGAAACATGAATGCAATTTCCTGAAGTTTTGCATGAGACGTATGGGAGCAACAACATACCTTTCATATCCTGCCAACTTGATTTCATTAGGTCTTGGAGAATGTTAACCCTAGGGACAGTTGATAGCCAACTTATTATTTTGTATAGCTGATAGTTTTTATGTGACCTTTATGTGAGCAGGTCTTACTGTATATACAACAGCATATATATATGTACATATACGTATACGTATACGTATACGTATACATATACATATAATGTGTGTGTGCCTCTCCCTCTGCCCATGGCCTGTGTGTGAAATCCTTCATATCCTTGTGGTAAATGGTATACCATGTCTTTCCTTTGAAGCCAGTCATTTCTGTAGCAGTTGTCCAGAAGGGTAAAAAGACTAATTTTTAAATTAATTACTTCTTGCTTAGACAACCTAATAAGTTTAACCAGGACTTTTCCCCTTCACCCCATATCAGAAAACATAAATTACTGGGTACTAGGTTTAGAAGGAATGACAAAGTTAGATTAAAAGTATGAGTTCTATTTAATTTGTGCCCCTTCATCCTTTCCCCAAATCCTCAAAAGATTTACAATTGATAGAATATAATTTTTACAGCATCCTTGTTAGGCAGTGGGGAAGACAAACACTATTATCATTGTATTACAGAATGAATGAAGTGAGGCAGACAGGTCTCTGAGGATATGTCTGTACTAATGATCCTATTAGTACAGCCATAGAATAATTAGTATACAATAATTCTATATTAATATAAAATGATAATAAAATGGGCTATTTCCAATTCCCTGACACCAACATGACTGATGCAACGTTTTTTGTCCATGTGATGGTGAAATACTCCAGCCAAAACAGGTTGGCCACTTTCAAATTGCCTGCCAAGAATGATTTCTAGTCTGTGTTTAGAGCCAAAAAACATGCCTGCAGGTCTAGAAGAGACTTACTTAGGTCAAATAATGCTACAGATAATTAGAGTGCCCTGGCCAATGGTTTGCGAGTAAGACCTAACCAAAGGATTTTACCTAGTGCCATGCAACAGTGATATCAATTTTGGCATCATCTTTTGCTTCTGTGAAATCTGACTTTTGCCTCTACCTCCTCTTCCAGCCTGGCTAGGTTGTGTTGCCACTGGGGGGCAGGTCTCCAGAGCAAACAAGTGTGCTTCTTTTTTACAAAGAGCCTTACCAACAATTTGGCATTTTGCAGATGTTGCTACCAACATTTAAGTTACCATCAACTGGAGTTCCTATGTAAGGACTGGATTCTGTCACCTGCACAGTCTCGAAGCAGCACCTGTGTGCAATCATCCATTGAAGGCAATAAGGAAAGATACTGCTCATTGTTAGGAAGGCTAGGAGATTGTAGCCATAAAGTGTTATGTTATAGAGGAAAATAAAATCACAGGCAAAATTCAATACAAAGAAAAAGTGACACACCATAACTCTGCTACTGTCTCTGTCAAAGTCTCAGTTCAGGGTAAGTGGAAACTGGTGCAGCTAGTATTGAATGTGTAGGAATCCTGCAACACTGCATTTTAAGGGAGCTTAATATCCTTCATTACACGAAGTATGTGCAATGTGGACCAAATTAATCTCTGGCTCAATTCTGTCCAATGCATTGAAATCCCTTGGTTTATTAATTAGTCCCAGACCTAAATATTTTTTCCACCATTCTGTCTACCACTATTCAAGCAGCAAGATTTTCATTAATTTTCATGCAACACAGCAAATTACTTCCTAGAATTTAAATCCTCATTTATCTTGTAACAATCAGGGCCTTTGATGAATATGTGAATTGAGCCAGCATTACTGGGACATTATATTCCAAAAAAGCGGCATGTCACCTAAGGTGCCCCTTTCTATACACAACTCATCTATTGCTGTGGGCAACATACATGTCTGTTAGCATAAAATATTATGTTCTGAGCATCTGTTCTAACTGTCTGGAAAAATAGCAATTGAGTCCCAGTCAAAACTCTCTGCATCCATCTTGCAAACAGGAGGGATGAAACAGAACATTCACAACCAGTCCAGGGCAGAAATCAAAATCCCTCGGACAGTGTGGAGGTACATACAGGCAGTCAGAGCAAACTCCTAGTAGTTGTTGAAAAATGAAATGCTTTTCATTCCATCTCCAGAATACCTAATATCAAATCACTTCAATGAGCTTAGCAGCCGTAGCTCACACGTGCTGCAGTTCAGAAGGTGCATAAGCGATTTAATTTCCATTCCACAATTTTTTGATCTACCTGGAATAACAAAAAATTCCTCTAAATGGAGCTTGCTATGCTTGTTCACAGTCTTGTCACCTCAAGATTAGCCTCCTGTAATATGCTTTCCTTTTGGCTATTGCTTGAGATCATTCAGAGCCTGAAGGAAGTCAGGAATGCAGCAGTCATATATTAATCAGATCTTAAATTCGCAGCATGTCACACAGTGCTCTGAGCTGCCTTGGGTGCCAGCAGGATTCAGGGTATTGGTGCTGACCTTTAAAACTCTGGATGCAGGCTCTCTCCTCAAAGCCCACTGCTAGACCCCCATCATTGGAGGCATTTGGGAGGCAGCTCTGCTGGATAGCAAGGACTGCCAGCAGGGCAGTGTTTGCCAAAGCCACCTTGAATCTTCAGCTGTGCTAACTGCCAGACATGCTGCTTGAGCTCCTGATTTTTTGTTCTTAAATTTTAAGAATTTATAAAAACATCATCTAAGGGATGGACTATCTTTTTTCTTTTAAGAGCTGATTCTAAAGGGTAGTATGGGTGTACCTTATAAATAACCCTGAAACAGATTAAAATGCACTTCCAGTTAGCACCTGAGATGCAGGCCCACTGTACGTACAGGCTTGACAGACCCATCTAAGTGGAACCTCTGTTTTACCTTACAAAGTACTAAAGAGCAAATCTAATTACTGTGCTTCAATGAGAAATGTCTGTATCACGTCAATGGGACACAAGAGACAGGCGTTGAGTGCTGATTCCAAACCTGGCCTGTGGAAAAACAGGACCTAAGCTAGTTAACGTAAAGTCCAGTTATAGCCCGGTGTTTTCTCTTGGGGGCCAGAAACAGCTGAACATTCAAGCATCTGTATGTTGGAAGTAAATGAATTGTGTAAGTGACCCTGGCTACAACACCGGATTTTACCATCCACAGTGCTAATAGAAAATGCACTGATGCATATTACTGAAGGAGAGTCCTGAATATGAAGTAGCAATAGAGTTAGAACCCATCCTCAGGCTGTTGTGCAAGGCAGGAACTGATAGCAATAATGGAGGCTTCTGCTCCCTGGAAGGGGGTTCTCTTAAGTGACAAGTGAAGTGCAGTGGCAGTCGTGTGCCAAAGCATGCATAGGGACTGCCTGATGGTGATGCAGCTGTAACAAAATCCCTTTTGTAATGAAGCAGAATTGAAGTGTGAAATTATTTCATAAGCTCTTTGGATGGTTTGGAGGAGATGGTTCCCATCGTCTCAGGCTGTCTTTTGTGAAGGCTCAAGAAGTATGCAGCTAATGTTCTGCCCTAAGCGACCCTCACGGCTGTGAAAAAGTAATAATGGATTCTCTCTACAGGGGAATCACCACTGTTCTTTGCACTGCTCTGGGGCTTCATGAAGGTGCTATTATTTGATAGCTTTTGTGCCTCTTACCCATTCATAGAAGTATATGTTGCTGTGTGTAAGACAAAATTTAAAACACTGGAATGTAGTAATAATTTTTAAAATTATTGCTCTATAAGTAGTTATGTATTCCCACATAAGTGTGCATTCATTAAGCTGTATTTTTTAGAGAGAATGGAAAAAAATTTGGTATTTGTAAATATTTTAAATTAAAGCCTTGAGAAAAGGTAATGTTTTTCAAAGACTATCTACTATTACAAGTTCTGTCATTCTAAACAAATTGGTGGCAGTGACACCAGTGCCTGGCAGAGCTCCTCCTACTTTGCCACATTGATCTACTTAATATTTTTCCACATTATACATAACCAGCCTTAAAGACTGTGCGCAAATAGCCTCTCCATTGCAGAAAATAATAAGCAGGAATCAGTGACTGCATCCCCTGGTCCTTAGTGCTTGTCTGAATTACCTTCCTATTCACAGTTATCACTATGTCAAAAGTAAAAGAAACATTACCACAGCTATTACTGCTTTATCTGGTTGCCCTATGGGATTATTCAAGTAGGTAAGGAATGCAGCAACAAGTCCAAAACCTAGCTCTTTCTGATACAAAAGAAAAAAAATGTTTAAAAATCATGTTGCATGTGACTACTGGGAACTGAGAGCACTCTGCACCTTGCAGGATTAGGTCCTGTGATAGGACCTGTGATAGGTCCTGTGATACTTCTACAGTAAGAGGAACTTGTGTGAGAACCCCCACCTACACATCTCAAACCTGATCAACAGGAAAACACATCTGTCAAACAGTGCAGTGTTTTACTGCAAACAGAGCAAGGTTTTCTATTTGCAGATGGAATCATTACTCAGTATGGACAAAATTGTGAAATTTCTCAGTTCTAGACTGCAGCCTAATTTTTTACAGAGATGTTTCCCTATTTTTGTAGCTATGGAAACAGGCTTTTGTTTCTTTAGAAATAAGCCAAGAATTAGAGGCCAGGCCACAAAATATTCTGTTTTATTGCAAAACCACCAAAACGTGATTTCTCACCAATTTAACTGGCAGCAAGAATATTTCACACAGCAGTACCATGTACTGATGCTCTCCTGGGGAAGCTCAGCAGCAGTAACTTTGGCTGAGAGTTAGGACTATTTTTGGAAGCTTCAAAAGTATCCAGGGAAAGTACTTTTCACTTTTATTCATATAAACAGTATCTCTATTTATTAAAAAAGTGAGAAATGGCTTCTCCTCAACTTCAAATGGCTTTGACAATAAAGTTCTGCTTATATCAAGGTCTTGAGAGACACATGAAGCTTTGTGACAAATGGGGTGTTTGGATGATGAAGAGATGACTTGAAGACTCAGGAAAAGATGCTTCAGACTCCTGCCCCTGGAGCACAGTGAAATAAAGGTGAGTGCACTTAGATCCCAGCTCTCTGTGTCGCCTACCTGTTTAATCTCTCATGCCTGCATGGGGATGGACTATGATGAACTATTCAGTTTTTTCCATCTTAAATTACTAAAAGGCTAAGTAAGTCATTCCTGCTGTGAAGAGAAGGAAAAAAACCCTGTGTAAATGTTTAGGTTCCTAAGTACAGGCTTAAATCTTATTGAAGTCCATAGAATTTAAAGTGCTTAAGTGTTTTGCTGAATAGGGATATGTTGCTGAATCATGGCCAAGACTTTTTAAGTTGATGTACTGTTACCCGTGAAATTACTAATATGCTCAATATCAACCCTGTACTTAAATGCATTGTTAAAGTGGAATAGACTTTTTTAGGGCTTCTGGTTCATCCTCTGAAAGAGCATCTGGCTGAATCAGGGATTCAGAGTAAAGTCAATGAGTAAAAATGGCAGAAAACATAAAGCCTAGCCAGAGCAGGAAATTGTGGAATGAGCCAGGGCAAGAATTTTCTAGACAACTATGCTGCTATTGACAACTTCAAAGTTCAGTGTTCTCTTCTGTGCTTTTACCACTCATTCTGAAATTTGCTTTCCATTGAAGAGAAAAAAACATTGAGAATTTTACTGGAAGTGTATTGTCTCCATTGGTATAGACTGTCTGATTTCCATCCCTTTGTGTCCATCATCTAAAGACATGTTCAAATGCTTCCATTAGTGGCAAGCTAAATCTCATGGTATGAACAGGAAATAAAGTAGATTAACAACACTGTCTGTCACTGCATATTAATTTTCAGTACCCTTTTCTATCTTTTTCTGTCTTCCACCTCTTCTACAATAAACTCTCTGATCTACCAAGAAGTAAAACGTGCAATGCAATCAGATGTTCTTTCAGCAAGCTGTGGGTCAGTGTGTAGTTTGCATTTAAACACACACACTGAGAGGATATACTGATTATGGTTGGGGTGATTGGCAGTGATGAGATTAAATCAAAATTTTTGAACACATCATTGATGAAAATATCAATGAGGCTTTAGGTATCAAAGATGCTCTTGAACACATTGCCTTTAAATATCAAAAACACCAGGCTTGAGGTCAAACATTGTAACCTGGGGCTGTTCAAAAGAAAACTCACTGTGGGACGTTTTGTCTGTCACTCCTTATCAGAAGCACCAGTCTCAGCTGTGTGACAGTACATTTTCCCATTCTATCAGGTGATGCACTATTCTTTGCCCTCAATTTCACTTCTTTGTGGCATTGATGAATTTCTGGAGGTGAGACCTCATCAAAAATTGCTGGGAGTTGATTTCTGAATTGAGGCCATTCAGAGAGCAAGCCCACATGCTAAAGCATTAAGAAAACAACATGCATTAGGTGTTCTGGCGGGGATATTGCTGCCACTAGCCAGCCTCTCCCACTAAGCATCACTGCCACCAGGATCCCCATTTGCCCCCCAGCCTGGAGTGGCCACTGCACACATGCCTGGCTCCTTGATGAGATGTGCGTTTGAAAAGCAGCTATGGGAAAAATGCCCCACTCCAAATGACCACAAACCATTGTCCGTGGAGTGGAAACAAGAGGCTCCATCCAATCTCTCTTTGCACTGCACACCTCTCTGTTCCAGGGCACTTTTTGTTGCTCTTTCAGTAGCTTTCCTTTGCCAACAAATAACAGGCATTAAGGATAGAAAAACAATAAAATTACATGAGGAGAGAGCAACAATCAGTACACAAAGATAAACATCAGCAATAAACACTTGCAGCTGCCAGCCCTACAACATATATAAATGACAGAGGAGTGCCTGTGAGGGAAGGGAGCAGAAGTGGTATGTGCAGATCCAGGAAAGGATGGTGCAAAGGCTCCTGGCAGAAGCTTGGGAAAGCCCACGTGGTTCAAGAATGCTGGAACCACAAATAGCCTATGCATAAGAGATGACTGTGCCTGAATGCCACATCGCTGTGATTCACTTTGGCTTCTTGGAGTTGAAAATTGAACTTCAGGATTAGTGTGGTGTGTCAAATGTCCAGGAAGGAAAAGCAGCACAAATGCCATAAAGCTGACCCTCTGTGATGTTATGGTACAAACAGAACAGAATGCTTCATGTTCATGGAGAAAGAGGAACTTTGCTTTGTACTCGCTGGCAATATTTTTCATTTTTTAGAATCCACTTCTAGATGGCAGGTCTTAGCTTTGTCATGCTTCTCCCAGTGTCAATACTGTCCCGCCCAAATCTCAAGTTGCTATTATTTTGAGAAGGAAGATTTTGAAACTGGTTAAAAGAACAACATTTCTTGCAACAGATTCATTGGTGGGAAAAAGGGCTTGTTGTTTGATGCTGTTTTGAAGTCTGGGTGGTCCAGCAGAAGAGGAATGTGATGGGCTGAATGCAGGTGACGTGGTGAGGAGCACATGCTGAATTGAGTGCGCCCAAGCTGCTCCATAGCTGGCAGCTCAGATAGTCCCTGCAGCCAGAACCAGAATTTCCAGGCCAGCTCTCTGTTTTTAATTTCTTTCTCTGGTGTTTGATGTTTTTTTCTCTTTTCTTTTCGTCTTGTTTTACCTGTTGACACTAACACACAATTTCACAACTGTGGACAGGTTCAGCTTAACTTTCTTCATATGAGAAGTGTTGACTGGCAACAGATATTCTCTGGGGTACAAAACCCCTACAACAACTGCCCCTGAAGTACAAGTTTGGTGTTTTAACTGCTTCCCTGCTGTTAAACTAGTGGGAACTCAGCTTAATGGCACTCTCCATTGCTTTGCTTCAGAGTTACAGCCCAGACCCTACCATTTTGTAACAAAGATAACTTTGGAATTATTAATGTATTAAAGGGATTAAGGGAAGTAGCTATTACACCGAGAAGTGGTCTGACTTGGTGTCCAAGGATCTCCTTTCCAGACAGATACAGGCCCACTGTCAGTGGAGAGGTACTGTTGCTGAGCAGATCAGGTGTGCACAGCTGTGAGGACCACTGCAGATGGCAGGGCACTCAGAGATCGTGTTGCCCTCGAATACTCCAAACAGATCCTATTTTCCCACCATCTGGAAACTCAGAGGGAAAAAGGAACCATCATCCATGTGACAGGAGATTTGTCATGCACAGACTTAAGATACAACTTTCACGAAACAGGAGGATTTCATCTGATTCAAGGCATCATGTGCTATGGAAAAGCACATTAATAGCTTGTCCAAGACAGAGCAGTCCGTCTTTAGCTCAAATTGTTGCATTGATAAAGAGGCATGGATAAAAAAAAATGGAACAAACCCTGCCATCTACTTTAAATGAATGCTAATATGAAATAGAAAAAGTAACTCCTGATGAAATTCAAGGACTGTCATAATGAGGAAATATTTTCACCTCTGATAAATAGAAATGGTGCTTTTCAGTGCTTGGGACAAACAAAACTAAGCTTGCACAGCAGAATACTGGACAGAAGCCTCAAACACGTTATCATTGTTGGCTACTGAAGTCCTTTAAATGTGTTTCTATATCCCTGAAGTTATGCTTTATTAATTTATTTTCAAGCTGGTAGCTCAAAGATGGGACTGTTTTAGGGTCACACAACAGATTAGTGGCAAAGATAGACAGTAGAAACAGCATCCCACTTCACTTAGGTGGCCTAAACCACCTTTCCTGTTCAATTTTTTTGTGATCTTACAGCCCCCTAGCTAGTGCATTTTGCCCATTTTTCTCCAACACTATACTATGCATTGTGGGGTAAAACCAGAAGTTACTTCCACAAACTACAGTAATTTCACAATTATAAGCCGCACCTGATTATAAGCCGCACATCCGGGTAGCTGGGAAGACAACAGGATTTGTCCGTATATAACCCGCACCCAAATATAAGCCGCATTTTTTTAAAAAAAAAGCGAGGATCCATGTGTGACAAAGTAACAAGTTAGTATCAGAATTCTGCGATCGCGGGGTTTGTTATCAGGTGCACAATTTGCAAACAGTTTTCACAGACCGGCGAAGCCTTTAAACGCAGCCCCAGGCGCCCTTCCGGAGCCGCGGGCCCCGGCACTCCCGCCCCCACTGCCAGCCTGCCTGACTTGCCCTGCCTACTTTATCCCAGGCTTTGCTTGATGTTATGTTCTTCCCCGGGGCTGCTGAAAAGATGAAAAACAAACTCCTGCTGGAGGAGGGAGGAGGCAGCGGGCAGGGCTGGGGCCAGCATCAGCCTGAGGATAATGAGGGGGCGGAGGAGGAGGAGTCGGGGGCTACTCCGAGGATCGAGGATCGGTGCCGAGCATCGCTCCCTCCGCCTCACGAGTGCGAAGCGGCCAGGACTGGCATCTCGGGAAGCATCGCCCCACTTTTCCTCCTCCTTAGCCTCCTCCTCCTCCTCCTTCTCCTGCTGCTGCCGCTCACTGCCCGTGGCCGGGGCGCACCTGTTGATGGCAGTGCGGGGTGGGCGGGCGCGGGCCGGGGGTAGCGCGGGGGTCCCGCAGTGCTCTCCCCACCGGGGTCCACAGGGTCAGAGCCCGGCAGAGTCGCGGCGGAGCTCGGCCGGTGTTGGTGTTGGGCAGGCGTGGTACCGTGGGATGTGAGCGGCGCAGCCGAGCAGGGACAGAGGCAGTGACAGGGACAGGGGCAAGCAGTGCAGGTGGTGCCGGCGGCCCCGGGCCCGGCATGCCCCGCTGTCGGAACTGCTGCCTGCCACTCAGCTCAGGGCTGCGGGTCGCCCGCAGGCGCTGCCCCCACCACTCGGGGCCGCAGCTGGCGGCGGGCCTGGGAGTGGCACGGCGCTGCTCGCCCTGAGCCTGGCCTGGAGGAGGACGAGCAGCAGCAGTGGGAGGAGGAGGAGATGGAGGAGGAGGGGAGCACCCATGGCGCGGGGGCGCTGGGCACCAGCGCTGTGCACTCGGCTGCAGGGCTGCACCTCATGTGCCTTTAAACGCAGCCCCAGGGGCCCTCCCCAGCGGCCCCCGTAGGCCCTGGCACTCCCGCCCCCTGCCACCTGTCCCGCTCTCCGGCGACCCCGCCACCAGCATGCCCATCCCGCTCCTCCATGGCCATGCTGCCAGCCAGCCCGTTCCACTCCCCGGCGGCCACGCCGCCAGCCCGCCTGGCTCCTCAGCGGCCCTACTGCCAGCACGCCTGCCTTGCTCGGCAAAGCCCGCTCCCCACCCACCCGGCCGCAGCTCCGTGGCAGCTCTCCACCCAGCTGGGTCACACTTCTGGGTTAGCATTTAGCTGAGATTTGTCCATAAATAAGCCGCACCTGATGATTAGCCGCACTGCTGGGGTAGTCTGGATACTTCAATGAAAAAGGTGTGGCTTATAATCGTGAAATTACTGTAATTTGTCTCTTTAAGCTGGAAGTTGTGTTAGCCAATTCTTCTGAGTGTCTATTGTTTGGGTCATTTTTTGCCTATTGACAAGGATTTTCAACTAATCCAGTATCCCAGTTTTAGCAGAAACCAGTGGCAAAAGCAATACTGATGTTAAATGGAGTGTTATAGACTACAGGGTGCAGTTCTATTCCTGCATGAAAAACTGCCAGTCACTTAATCTCTCTGTGAGTGTCTGGTGTAGCACAGCAACACCTGAGCTAGCTTTAAATTAGCTGAGTGTGACAGCATTAGCACATACACTGTAGCTCATGTTTGGTATGGAGTGAGGCCCTCAGTATCTGAGGTGTAAGGAACATGCAGTTAATATCTCTCTTTTATACAACACTGTCCTTAAGATCTCATTATACTTACTATGACTAGATAAAACTGGATGCATGTCACGTGCACTTCCTCTTTGAGTCTGGAAAGGGAGAATTTAGTACAGTGAAAAACTGGCCAAGGAACTGATGGTCTGATGATGCTTCAGAAAGCCAGCTCACACCACTTTACCCTTCCTTTCAGGTCATAATTAGTACAAGACTCCAGGACAAGCCCCTGCTGGGTAATGTGCACATGAGGAAGTTGGAAATATTCAACTCTGCCTCATCATTTGCTGTGCACCCGAGCTGAGTGTCACTCAGCTTAACCACCTAGAGCTCAGCCTGGAGCACTTTATTGCCAGGCATCAGGAATGGCCCACGCACAAGGAATCTGATTAAACTTTTAAAACATCAGATTAACATTCATTTTGACACTTCTTGGCTACATTTTGCACTTTGTTTTCTTCTTTACAAAGAGGCAAGATGCTCATAAGTGAGCATATTTTACCCTCACGAATCATGAGAAACCAACACCAGGTTTATCAACCACCTAAAGAAGAAAGACCAAGTGTACCCCATTTTGATAGTCTCCTTGCGCACTGTAGTGTGTCAGTTATGGCATATTAAGATGAATCATGAAATTTACGTCTGGCCAGTTGTCAATGGACCATCTGTAAACAAGTTACGATTGTTCCAAATTTCCCAAGTGAACTTTTTAATGAATGCTTCCTCCTCCCAATGAAAAAGTAAATAAACAAACTGAGGTCACAATAGACATCTTTTAGAAACACAGACAGTAAAAGAGAATTACATTTTAGTCAGATACTCTTTTTGCCACTGAGATGAAGGGCAGAATCTATGTCTTTCACTCTCTCTCTCACAAAATGCCCTGTTTAAATGCTGTTGAGATACACAATACAACGAAGTTGTTTTATCCCCATCAGGGAAAACTCTTGTCTGTTCTGGAGGTCATAACCACTCCTTGAAAGGAAAATAAGCACTATGTTTCAAGGTGTGAGAAAACATATCTAATAATTTTTAGTAGCTTATCGGGATAGTTAAATACCAAATTGATAATGAAATGATCTCATAACTCTTTGCTCTTGGGTTATGACAGGCCAGTCAACAAAGTTAAATAGTTCTACTATCTCATGGGAAACAATTCCTGCTTTATATTAACTGGAAAGAAGCACTCTTATTAACTGCTCCCAGAAGCTGCAGTTCTGTAGCAAGGAGCGTATCTCCAGCAGTAATGCTTTCCAGCAGAAGACAGCCGTGGTGAGTCCCTCTCTCTGGCCTTCTAGGTGGTCTTTCCCTTAGATCTAATGATAGGCCTGTCAGAGTGATTTATGGCACTTATCCATGCCTCTGTGTTTTCCTCCTCGGCTTTGGGTCAGCTCTGGTCTCCAGCGCTCTGTGGTTGTTCTTAACACGTATTCAGTAATCGCACAGACCGAGACTTTGTTTTTCTACATTTGTGTTTTCTTTCATTCTGCCTGTCTAAGAGTTTTCAATAACACTCATCACCACAGGACACTACTTCCATATTTCACGCGCCGGTAAAGCTGGTGTTAATCTTGTGCACTAGCAGCCCTCTCTACTGGTTCGTGTTTGCACGCATGCACACAAACTCAAACTAAAAATGTATCGTTGCTTTACTGCTAGTTCTGGATCCTGGTGGCCCCCATGCCTTTTCCCCATTCCATTAAAATCAGTAGGAAGTTTACCCTAACTGTTAATAGGAATTTTAATAAGCCCACTTTAGCTAATATGGGGATGGGCTGAGTTCTACTGTATGGTGCACAGACAAAAATAAGCCAGCATATAAAGAACATTTCCACACTTCTCATTGCATGCACTTGCACAATATGAAGGGCTGTCACCCATTTCTGAGAGAAAAACAGCCCGAGCAGGGCTGTGGCAGGAAGAAATTCTCTGCTCCACATTCCTCGGGCACTTTGGTCACTTCATCATGGCGTAAGCAAAATTCCTTCAGGACTTGGATTGCACATCCCTCCAGAATGTGGGAGCAGCAGCAAATAAAATGCATGACAGAGCTCATAGCCTGGGACTCCTTCATGTGATAATCTTCTCTTACACTTGGCTCGCTAATAATAAATCACACATCACTTGCTGCATAGATGCCAAATAGGGCACCACCCATTCTTTTTTATGTAGCAACAGTTTCTGAACAATGCTGTTTTATCTGATCATAGTTCTAAAAACCAAAACATCTCTGAGATAGATATTTTTTATAGGAACAGTAAAATATTAAAGGCCTGTGTAGGGTAGTCTAAAGCATTTCCCTTGAAAAATGTATAAAATTCTGAATTCAATGAAATAATGAAACAGGCAGATAAAAGGAATCCAGACCACTGTGTTAGTTTTAATTAAATGAGAAGAAGAAAGGGCTGCCATATGTATTTTACAGACAGACAAAAAACCCTGCAGATTCTCTGAAGGTAAAAATTGATCTCAGGTCAATGTGAATTTTGCCCTAATCGCAGAATCGTGCTGGTATTTATATTTCTTTGCACATCTGAGACTGTATTTAATGATTAAATAAAATTCCACTGAATGGGAGCTCTGTCCAAGTAGGAAGCTTTCTGTCCTCAGTGGTTACCCAAAGTGTAATTTCTCCCTATCATTTTAGAAGAATACTTGTTTTGGAAAGCAACAGCCACGAAAAGAAGCAACAAAACAAACAGTTAAAATAGATGAGAGTACAACCATCATGGTGATTTATCCAAGATGTTTCACCACCACTGAGACCCATAGGCTACAAGAAATGACATTGAAGTAGCCAGTGGAGAGCAAAATGCAACTCAGAACAAATTATGAGCTAAGAATTTCCAGGAAGTGTCTAAGATTTTTTTCATATTTTAACTTGGGTTGCAGGAGAGGTAGCAGGAAGTTTAATTGATTTGCAACAGGAGAAAAGTAAAGAACCTAGAAGATACTTGCATTTCTGAAAATTCTGAGATGTCATAAGAGAGAAGGAACAAACCAAGGTGACACCTCATGCTGTGGTGATAGGGGTAATTGTAGCTGACTGAGGCAGCTCAATGTTGATTTGTGAGCACAGAGCTGACAGGGTTTTTCTCTTAGTCTGCACTTGGCTGACAATGGACAAGAAACACTTTTATTGAGCAATCCTGCTTCAGTTTGGGCCTTTTCCTTATTTAGTTCTTTTCTTGTCCTAAAGATGGGAACTGTAAATCCTTCCCTTCTCTGAGATTAGCTGTCTCAGTCTTCATACAGATGTAAAAAAGAGACTCCTAGAAATTATCTCCTAATAAATATCTTATGGCTGGACCCAGGAAGGAAGAAAATCAGGGAAGTAGGAGGTTCCTCTGTTCAGGACTAGCCAAGTGTGAACCTGAGGGCTAACAGCTGGAGAAACATTGCAAGAGGCACTAAGTTTTTTGGTAGTCTTTCACACGTGGCATACTAAATGCTGAGGTCTAGCTCCAGTTTTCTTCCATCAAGGGTAAGTAAGGGAGAGCAGTTGCTCTCAGGTAAGGGTAGCAGACTGAAAAATCAAATACATTTATCTCAGAATTTCCATAAGGTTTTCTCTTTATAAGGCACAACAGGTTTGGAGTTTCCAAAGGTGTGATCTTGCTGAAATAATGTGCTTGAGCATTGTGGTGAACCTCTGTTTACTAACCTTTGCCAGTGTTTTGGAGCTGAGACAGTGTCTTGGCGCTGGTAGGATGAAAGGCTTCTGTAGGATGGCAGAAAGCAGTACAACACATTCTCTCCCTACCAGAGTAACAGCATCATCTTGGTTTACAGAAGTATTCTTGTAGCTGATGGTGCCAGTTATCCAGCTCAGATGTCTACCTTGAATGTCAGGAGCAACAGATTGTTGCCCTCATCCCATGGTCAGGGTTTTGGCTCAGCTCCTTCTGAAAACAACCCTAGAGAGGCACAAACTGAATAACCCTGCAGGACTAAGTAATACGTAGTGTACCACCAAGAAGCCATAAAGTCCAAACTGTGACAGACTCAAAGTAACATTATTTGACTTCAGACATTCTGTCCCTGCCTTTTTGAAATCTGCTTCAGTTAAATAATAATTATTTGGTTGAGAGAGCTCATGTGATTTAAAGAACAATCAAAATAGAAATGACATCCAGCTGTTTCATATAGTGACAGACTACCGTGACAAAATACAGGATTTCCAATGTTAAAGTGGCTGAAACACCTGGGTGACATCTATTCTGCTGCCAGTGAGCCAGTGTGGAAAGTATTTGGTGGTTCCACACTTCAGCAATGTAGCCAAGGCTGCCAGCTGGGAGGGCATCAGTAAAGAGATGCCAAGAGAGCTGGGCTGGTGCCTTCCAGCAGTCATCACAGGGGTAACAACTGGCTCCAAGCAGGCTCAGGGAAGATAAAAAGCCACAGGTAACAACAGGAATGAATAGCAGCGCGTACAAGAAATACCAAGAAGTTTGGAGGGTGGCTTGGGAGAAGATAGTCGGCAGCTGTAAATGGATGGCCCAGCTGTATTTGTCCACAGTGAGTTATTCAATCACACATCCCTAGTGGCATTACTAAAACCATGGGTCCTTTCCTGCCCACCTTGTTTTCAGACACTGCAGCCCAGACAGGCATGTGGTGCTGCTTGATTCCTTTTAGCTGGCTGCTGTTTTGGGGAGCTACACCACATCAGAGAGACCCACACTGTGAGGCTGGGTGCTCTGGGCCTCATTGTAGTTGGTATGTGTGAAATTAAGCTCAGACCAAGCATTTTTCTGGTGACATACCGCTTCCAAACTCTGATAACGTTGCGGTATAGTAAAAGCAGAATGTGATTTGCAAATATGGGACCTGCTCACTTTCCTTGCACATCACCGTCAAAACTGCCCTAAACATTTCTATTTGTAGTATCTGAACCTTTACAATCTGCTGAACTCTGAGTAATCAGTTCATGGCAATGAAAGTCTTACTCAGCACATCTGGAAAACACTTCACTGGAATAGTTTGGTAGCACTCCATAATTTCATTGAGCCCTATACCCTGCATTTGCTCCTGTGGTCAGTTAGAAAACCTCAAATGTAAGGAAAAAGGTGTTTTTTCCTTTTCTTCTGTCTAATACACCATTGCATTAAACTTATCACCTTATTTTAAGGGGAACTGTGCTCCAGATGAAAATGGCTCTTGGGACTGTAAGTCCCCACTTAATTGCTGAGGAGGTTCTTATAAACCCCCTGGAGGCTAAATTGCCTGCTGCTGTCAGAGAAGCAGGTGCTTCTATGCACAAGAGGTAGAGGTTACTGAGAGGACAACTAAGAATAATGGAGCTACTTGTGGACTGCATCTGGCACATGTAGCTACATATGTGAAGTTTTTTCCTATGCCTTTCTGATTTTTAGGCAGCACTAGTATTTTTCTCCTCTCCAAGCAAATAGTAATTAAAAAGAAAAAAAAATTAAAAGTTTTCAGTTCAAGAGAGATCTCAGTTTTCTGTTTTTACAATAGACAGAGCACTGAGTATGTGAAGTGTAGCGGGTCATGAGTAAACAAGCTATATGAACACAGAAGAGCTGTCTATCATGGCCTGAGAGAAAACTGCCAAGTACTTATCTTCCTTCAAGTGACTCTTCTTTCCAAGAAAAGACTAAGAGGCATTCAAAACTTAGAGTGGAATGAGGGAAAGAAATGCATGGCTGTGAAACATGTCCAAGTGAAAGGGAGCTTCCATAGCTTGTAATGAGTTATCAGATTTCCATTGAACTTGCTCTGAATAAATGTTTGAGGATGTACAGAGCTATGGCTTCAGATGAATTTTAATCCATCTGGAATATCAAAATCTCATCAGGAACTAAAAGACCCAGCAAGTTCCTTGCTATGGTATCTTCTGGGATGGGTAGTAGAGGATAATTTACAGTTCATTCCAAAATTGCTGATTCTAGACCGTGACTTAAGGAGACTGTGTGGAAACACTAGTCAGCCCTCGCTGTGTTCCTATTCAGGATGGAAGAAAGGAAAGCTGCACAAGGCCAAAAGTGTGAATAAAGGCTTCCCTCTGATGTGCATTTTTACAGTATGTCAGGTGTCTAAGCGAGTGATACCATCCAGCATTTGCCGTGACACTAGATAAGCTGGAATATTCTCATCATGATCTTAAACATGAACTGCAGGGGTCCTGAACATGTCTGTGTGTTTTGCATGAGCATTTCCTCCCATAGGTCAGAAAACACCAAACTTAGCCTGATCTCACTGAACACTGCAACAGTAGACACGAGCAAGTCTATCCATTCACTGAAGTTTCCTGGAATAAGTGCTGGTTAAGAACACAGCTGCGCTTCTAGAATTACTTTAGAAAAACATCTTCTTTGTTATGCATTGCTGTTTATGGCTGAGTTAATGGTCAGATGAACAATTAAATAAGATCAAAAATGTAAGGTTAAGCATGGCTATGAAAAGGAGGTTCCAGTTGAGGTGGGAGGAGCTATTGATTTTTGTGGCTTGTCACAACGTGAGGATAGCTCATCTAATTATGAGTGTAATAGGAAAACAGCCCCAGGAGAATACCCCAAGAGACAGTAAGAAAAAAAGAGAAGACATTAAAATCAAAGGCATTAAAATCAAAGTGGAGATGGAGGAAGTGAATGTGCAAACACTAGAAATAAAGAAGAAAGGAGGAAAATGAAATGGAAGCACTGCAGAAGCAGTAAACTAAGGACAGCATTTTCAAAAGTGCCTCACTGTCCTAAAAAGTTGTAATTATTTTCCCATTGATGCTTGCAACAAAAATGAATAGTGGTGACAATGTCAGGCTAGTAATGAGCACTTTAAAAAAACCTCAGCTTGGAATTTTGTTGCCTTCTTACAATGTCTGCTTGCAATGGCATCAAGCAATATTCATGGCTGCTAAATTACAGCTAGTGTCCACTTAAGTATTCTGAGAAACCTCAGATGTCAAGGGCATTAAGACACCCAGCAGCAATTACCACACTGGAACTTCTTGAAACCCTCCTAGGGCTGGTTGGAAAACTCATTTACTCTAAATAATGTAAAAATATTCATTATTGTGGACCGTAGAAAAATCTGTTTCTCGGGATAATTAAAATGAAACCTCTGAAAGTCAAATTGCATTTACGAACTGCTTAGGCTTCTACGTGCCCTTTCATTACTCGTGTTTCTGAAGTGGAGCACTCAGGAAAAGTGCCAAGTTTGTGTCTCTGTGGATGGGGCTTCTCCCTGTTTATCAGAGGTTGATCAGAGAGGAGGGAGTGGCACTGTGTGCTTCCAGGCGCTGCCCTGCCAGCGAGCCCCAGCCCTGACCTGGAGGGACCATCACTGGGCGTGAGAAGGCAGCTCAGGCAGCCCACCTTTGAAACCTTTGGCATCTCTGCTGAGCCCCATGAGAGAGCAGCCAGCACTGCTGGTGATGTCTGTCATGTGTCCTTTTATCCCCGGAGACTATCATGGTTCATTCCTTCTCACGTTTTCCTTGGGTGATTGAATGACTTGCTGATGGTGACTGTTTTGGTCACTACTACCTTGCACTCGGTTCATCCCACTGATTTAGTATCTCAATTTTAATCTCTAGACTCAAATGTGCACCAAAGAATTTAGGATTCTAAGACATAACTAATTTGCATTTCCACAGGGATCAAACTTTTAAGTCCAACAAATGACATGTTGTACCACTAGGACATCTTGGAAAGCTCAGATCCTTATGTTTATTAGTTCAGAGTGCAATAATTATTAGCTAGAGAGAAGCACAACTGCAATCAAAAAGAAAGCCAAACAAAACCCACCTACACAGATTTCTCACACTGGGCCCTGGGCAATGACTCACTGGTTATGTATTAGGCGTTGTGGGTGGGTACCCTAATTTGTATGTGTTCCATTGTTTAGATGTGTTTTGCACACGCTTAGTTCTGACTTTCTGTTTTGGCAAAATCTTACAAAAAACCCAAACCCACCACCACCCTCTTGGGCCACAGCCATGAAAGGCAGCTGCATTACCTCATCCACCTATCTTGGGATCAGGGTGGGCTCAAGAGAGAAAAGGGAGCAGTGGTTGCTCAGGATGCTGGGAGGAAACACGTCATGTGCAGCCACAGATGCTGGCTGGCTATGGGGGACTTTTAGCAGCATCTTACCCCCTGTGTGGAAAGTCCCTTTGCATTCTCTTCAGGACACATCTCCAAGACCAGGAAATTATTTTGGTGCTTTAAAGCATTCATAGGAGAAATAACTTGGCCTATAGTTTGCAATGCATTTTTGTCCTCTAATATGCCAGCAGACAAGAGTATTGTAAATGTTATATGAAGACGACTTTTAACACTGAAGAAAAAGTGCATCCTTTCAAAATATTGTAATGCTTGAGCATGTCTAAGCATAAGAAACATTATTAGAAAAAGTAATAAGAAAATGATTGGAACTTAAAGTATTTCCTTGCCATTGGATCATCAATAACCGCCTTCATTTGTAGAGCATACACTAGAAAAAGGAATTCAAATGGTACTTATATAAATTATACAATATATGAATCATAGAGATATATAAATATGATACATTACTTCTATTAGTTATAGGATTGTTTATGTGGCACTTGTCACCATGAAGAGAGAGAGGCAAGTAGGAGAACTTGAAGAATGAAGTCTGATGATGACTAGAAAAACATGGTGCTACATCTGGGAAGCTGACTAGAGCTCCTAACCATTTTGGTAACCTGGCATCATGTAAGGCTCTCTACTGCTCTCACCTTACCACATGTCTCTGGCACAGCCAATGCATGTCTCCAAATGCATTCTTAGGAAAACTCTCCTGGCTACGCTGTGAAGTTTGGCAGGAACAGTGTAAACAACCGTGATGTGTAAACAGCTGTGACTGTCACTGTGGAGGAGTCACCCTGCAAAAAGCAGGGTGAGTAAAGCAGACACTGTGACACTGAGGTGGCTGTCACACCGTCCTCACTGGGTGACAGGCATGGAGAGGGCTGCCTTCTGAGAGTTCATGCACTTTCTATTGGTGGAGGGCCTATGGAACGTGTGCAGGGCGACCAGAGGAATCAAAAATCTCCCACAGAACAGAAGGAGATGACAAAACCCCACAAATGCAAAGCTGTGCCCTCACAGAACCTTTAAGACCCAAAGGCTATGACCCATGTGCCCTTTGGCTTCTTTGGGCTTCTCACACCTCTGCATCCTGGCATCACCCTGGATGCCTCAAATTTTCAGGAGACCCCAGAGCTGCATCTGACCTCACTGTCATTCCTGACAATACTGATGTCAAACTTTGCAGGATCAAAATCATCTTTCGTAAGTCTTGCTAGTCCACAGCTCCTAAAAGAAGGCACTCAACACACCAACATTTGCTGCTCTTGTTTACTTCACTCAAAAAATATGCAACTTTCTTGACCTTAAGTACACTCCTTAGGAGTGTTCAGGCTGAAAGGGGCTCCACATCTGCCAAAAATAAGCATGGCTGACCTTAATGACTACTTTCCTTCAATCACAAGGGAAACACCAATGCTACACCGTGTGCATCACTTTCCCTTTAACGCCTACACTTGCAGTGAAAGAACTGTGCAAGTTAACCCTTTAACTTCTGACACCAATGCAAAAGCTTACAGCTTTGAGCAGGGTCCTTAACAGCCTCTCAGGTTTGTTTTTAAGGGGTTACTTGTGGGACAATGCAAGTCATTCGAAGTTTCCACTACATCACTACTATTTGTTTAAATATAAACCAGCACTCAACTTTCCAGCAGCAGCTTCCTGCTTAACAAGTATTTAAATGAATGGCTGGGTAGGTTTCACCAAGCACATTTGGCAGTCCTATAGGTCCACTGCTCGGTGTCCAAACAGCAAACAGGGCTTGCAGGTGCTGTTGAGGCAGACAGCAGGTAGATGGGGCAGAGTGACAGTGCTGTCCCATGTGTGTTGCAGGCAGGGCTGGCTGGCATGTTGTCTGCAAGGAAACAGAGGAAATCACAAAAGCAGAAAGCCAGGGAGGCTAAATGGCCCAAAAGGAATCTAGAAGAGGAACAGCGGATTTCTCCCTCACAGAACCACAGAATATTCTGAGTTGGAAGGGACCCACAAGGGTTATCTAGTCCAGCTTTCTAGTGAAAGGCCCGTACAGGCATTGAACCCATGACCTTAGCATTATTAGCACCATGGTCTGACCAACTGAAATGATCTCCTCAGTCAATTTGAAACACACAGCCCAAGAAAGAAGGTGCCTCATTGCGCAGACACCCCAAAGCAGTTGAGTGGGAATAAAATGTGGCCCTTTATCTTGCTGCTCTTTATTAACAAGGGGCATTGGCTTCTGAACCAGCCTCTGAACTGCACTAAATAGGCAGGGGAAAGAGGACATTTGGCCAAAAGACACGATACATTTTGGCTTGACAGGGCGTGAGTTTTCTGTGTTTCTTACTTTTACATTCAATGTGATTTCTGTGAAGTCCACAAAATTATGCCAGAATTAAAGAGGTGCAATGCACAGCAGAATTTCATCTTTACTATTTAATACTGATTCTTCTTAATTAATTCATTATGCCAAGACCAGAAGCATGTTAGGTGCCTGTAACATTCTCATTTACCTCTCTATTTCTTATAATTTTATTTCATACTGCAAAAACATTTCCTGTAATTGGACCTCCGGATACCTATTGACTTTCCATAAAACTGGCTGAAAACTACCATTCTGTTCTTAAATTTTCACTGATATTTATTCAACTGTAGGTTCCTTAATGTTTTAATTGGTTGCAGAAGCTCATATATATGAATGGCTCTCAGGCAGAAAACATTCTTCCAATGAAATTTCATATCAAGGCACTGGGATGAGATCAGCAGCCTTGTAAGAGGTATATGAAATTCAATTAAATGCAAAATATATACCACTGTACTAATTGACAAAATTGCAGGGACAGAGCACAGCATTCCCTTGATGTAAATAAGACTAGAGAATTGGCAAACAAAGACCAGTCCAAATTAAGATGAAGTGTCAGAATTTCTGGAACCAAAATGAGATGCGGCACAATACTAACATTAAAAAGCTATGGCAATTATTGTATTTGTCACCACAGAGTCTTGCAACAAATGATTTGCCATTCAACACCCCAGAAGGCAGAGTGACAATTTCATTCCATATCACTATGATGAACTGAAGCTGCTGAGAAAAAAAAAGGCAATATTTGGGAAAGCAGTCATTGATTCAGGTTGTCTCTGGGGTGGTTTGGTGCTTTTTTGGCCTGATATAGCAGTTTTGGGTTTTAAGAATTCCTCTATTAGTTTCTGGAAGGAGCTCACAAGAAACACTAAAACCCAAAAGAGACTCCAGAGCTCCTGACCACATGGTTTGAACTTGCAGGATAGCAGAAACTCTGAGTAGACTTGTGTTTAGCTCATTTTGCAGTCAGAGAGGACTGGGGTCTGTTTAAAATCAAGCTGCAGTAAGTTCCTTACCATTGGTCTCATAGACTTAGAAATAAAGTTCTGATTGCCTACAGCTTTACCCTGCCATTTAAAATTTTGTTGGGCTAGATAAAGTGTCTGTCTAACTGACTGATTACAATATGTTAAAACCTCTGTAAAGGAAGAAAAACACCCAATTTTAAAGGCATATTATTAAAATCACTCATACCTTCAGTTTTAAGAGTTCATGGGCTAAAGCACTGTTGCCCCTGGCATGTCTGATCATGGGCTACTTCAGTTGCCCCACTGGAGAAGAGGTGCTGGGGAGAGGAGAGCTGGGGTCAGGCTGCTGTTTTAAAAGATTTGCTGCCTGTGGTTAAAAAAATAGCAATAGTAATGTTTGCTTTTGGAGTTCTGGCAGTGAGTGCCAAGTTATACGCTCTTTTAATTATTAAGTCTTAACCAATAAATGATGACAGATACTGAAAAGAGAGGAATGGAAACCACACACAACAATCTTGATAATGAACCCTTCTCTCTCTTGCTCTCGGATCAGCTCTTTTGGAAACTGTGTTATGGAGTTTCTGGCTACCCATTCAAACCCACCATTTTTAACAAAACCATTTCCTCACACAAGGAATAGCAGCTCATACCCGGAGCCATTCAGCTGGTAACTTGAGGCTGTGATTAAGAAAGTCCTGGTCACAGCTCCTGGGCTCACTGCAGCTCTTGTCCTTTCTGCCTTCCAGCTGCATCTGCTCAGACCTTAACCTGCAGCTGCTCCCTTGAGGTGGCACAGCTTGTACCCCTTTCTTGCTTTGTGTGACTGTCTGAGCAGCCTGACTTGCTTTCAGCATCTGGGGGTTGAGGTGCTGTGACAATGGCAGCCAGGAAATCAAACTGACTTTCCAAACCAGAGATTTTAAAAAACAAAAATGTGAGAGAGCAGAGCAGTGTGTTGCAAGTCTCTCTGCAAGATGTTCCTCCAAACCTTCTCAGCAGCTGTCTCAACCACCATCTCATAGAATTATAGAATAATTGCTTTTGGAAAAGACCTCTGAGATCACTGAATCCAGCTCTTAACCCAGCCCCATGTGTTCACCACTAAACCATGTCCCCAAATGCTGCATCCACTTGCCTTCCAAACACTCCCAGGGATGGTGATCCCACCACTTCCCTGGGAAGCCTCTCCTGATGCCTGCCCACACTTTCAGTGAAGACATTTTTCCAAAGATCTGGTATAAACCTCTCTTGGTTCAGCTGGAGGCTGTTTCTTGTTCTGTCACTTGTTACCTGGGAGACCAACCTCTACCTGGCTGCAGCCTTGTTTCAGGCAGCTGCAGAGAGTCATGAGGCCTCCCTCCCCTAAGCCTCCTTTTCTCCAGACTAAACATCCCCAGCTCCCTCAGCCCCTGATCATCAGGCTTGTGCTCATAAAAAGAGATTTTATAAGTATCCAGTGATCTTCCAAAATCTAGGTTAGCAATATATGTCATATTTTTTTTATTAGAGTAAAAACTGATCTCCGCCTTAGCTTGCTATCTTTTCAAGCCTAACACACTGTTTGTGACTTTGGAGATATTGCATTCACTTATAGCCTCTAGGATACACCAAATGCAGTTTGTGCATAAATCACATACAGTAATTCCA